>FXXK01002767.1:4188-31286 GCA_900184695.1 Betula pendula
AATTAGAGCTAAACAACTCAAAACAACGTCATTGCATGTATTCCCAGTAGCCTAATTGAGATGTACGTATGGGTTCCCATATTCTTCTAAGATTGATGTGACACCTCAAAGTTATACCGTGTAATGTTTTTCTATTTGAGCTTAGGAACACATCATCGACTTCTTTAGCATAAACTTTTCAATTTTCAAAGGTTGAAAAAACACCTTCATCCCATTATGCAAAACCGTGTGACACAATGACACCATTCATCAACGCATAATTATTTTATCCGCTTTTATCATTTCTCTCGTCTTTTTAACATTTTTCTTTATCTCTTGAACACAACATGGCAGTGTGCGTTGGAATTGGACACCCAATCGCCGAGCTAGAGTTGCTCCGATGTGTTTCTGTTTGATGTCTGTTTCCGATAAACCCTAGCTAATTTCTTCGATTCTTGAAATGCCATTCCTGAAACCCTAAATTCATCTCTCACCCTCTTCACTCTTCTTTGCCTCCGACACCTTCCTCGATGACAAAGCACTCGCATACCTCAAATGCCACATCACCAGCTCAACTCTATCTCTCTCTCTCTTCCCATGTACGTTATCCTAAGGCGGCCTTCTATTTACTCCTCAAGGCCCAATTTGAGCAAACCCTAACCCTAAAAATCTTCAATTGGGCCAAAACCCACCGCTTCTTTAGCTTCCATTGCAAGTGCCTCTTCCTCCACATTCTCACCCACTTTAAGCTCTACAAAACCGCCTAGACCCTCACCAATTGAGGATGTGGCCGTCAATATTGTCAATAACATCGGCGATTTGGTCTTTTTACTCCCTCAAGGACTTGCACCATTCCTATAACTCCAGCTCGAAGATCTCATTTTTTAACATATCTCTTGTCTAATTTGCGATTTGCGATTATTCTTCTGAATAAACAATTAAAAAAAACAATTTTAATAAAATACCAAAAAATAAAAAAATAAAATAGATAAACAGTTAAATGTAGGTTTTGAAAAGTGGTTAGCTAAACTATAAAAAGTAAGTTTTAGTTCACCATTTTGCATAAAAATTTAGATAAACAACTGTAAATGCTTCTAACCGCTATACCAATATAATGCGGAAGATTTTAGAGAAAATAAGGACAAACCTCATACAATTTCATGTTAAATGGTTTTAGACAATACTCATGCTTGAATTTGTTATTTTTTATTTTTCTTAATGGGTATTTTGAAAATTTTGACAGGATTTAACGAAAAATCCTAATATATGAAGAAATTGAAATAAATTAAAATTTCAAAAGCTTAAATTGAGAATTTTTAAACTTTGATGGAATCATTTCAAACGCGTGAAAATTCAAGAAAGTTTTATGAAATTTATAAAAAAAATAAAACTATGAAGGAAGCGTACGTTTGGGGAAGCCCATTCAATTCGGATTTTTTTTTTTTCACTCAACTCAATTCTTTTCAAAAGTCAACATTTTTTTAAATTCAAATTTATTCAACCCAACTCAAATTTATTCAACAAAATTCTAAAAATAATATAAAAATTTATATTTAAATTCAAAAAAAAAAAAAACTAAAAAAAATAATAAGAAATGAGGGGTGGCCAAGCCACTCCCTGAGGGTGGTTCGAAAAGCACTCCAAATTTTTTATTTTTTCTTCAGTTTGTTTTTTTAAAGAATTTTGAATATAACTGTTTATTCATTTTTAATTTTACTTTTTTCAAATATATTTACCTACCCAAACATCTTTTATAAAACATCCAAACATAATTTTAATTTTTTTTCTTCATGATATCTGTAAAGTCAACAAAAAATCAAATAAAATCAAACATCCAAACGTACCATTTGCCATTGCAAATTATTAATGAGAAGCATTTAGTAAAAAAAGCCCCCAACTAGATTATTCATCTACTCTTAAGAGGTTTGCAATGCAAAGAGGGCAGGCATAGTGAAGCAATTACCCAGATAGCATTGGACCACAGAACCATAAAAGCAAGTTGGTAGCTACTTGAATTATACTTGAGCTGTCCCGCAACCGCAAAAGCATACCAATTTTAATTTTAGGTTGCTTGTAATTATATATCAAATGTAATCCATTCTTATACAATTTTCCTTGGTTCAAAAAAAGCAGTTTTACAATTTTCTACGGGGCACCGAAATAAACTTTTTCATGTTTTAATGTGTCCTTAAAGTTAAAATAATCATCTACAATTTTATTTAAATTCGGTTTTTTTTTGTTGCATTAAGTGGTGTAAAAAATATTATCTATTAAAAATATAGCATATTATTAGTGAGAATTTAGTATGTTTTCATCAAGTTCTTGTATTTTATGCTGTAAAAAAGATTTGAACAAAAAATTAACTTTTGTTTATTGAAGAAGAAATATCTTTTTAAAAGTTTTTTTTAAAAAAAAAAAAAAAAAACCCATTTGAATGAAAATATTTTTTTGATTGCCTTAATAACATGCTATCTTTTTAATAAATAAACAACTGTAAATGCTCCTAACCGCTATACCAATATAATGAGAAAGGTTTGAGAGAAAATAAAAAAGGACAAACCTCATACAATTTCATGTAAAATGGTTTCAGACAACTTCAAGCCTTTAATAAACTTATTTACACGATTTTAATTTATGTAGCTAAGTAAGTAAATTTAGATATACCAATTAATTAAATGAAGTTTGTTCGTTATTTTGTGCCGAGGTTTGCATATTAATTTATCTTTGAAGAATGCCCATCCCCACTATTCGGGAGCTTGTAATTGTGGGTGCTATTTTGGGTATTGCATATTGCCAGTCACATTTATAATAATTAATTTAGCTATCTCTAAAGAGATGCACTTATAATGTTAATTTGCATATTTAGAAGGAAAAAAAAAAAATCTTAATTTGCATGGATTTACTCTGAGCTTTTCGAAGACGAAAATATTGTACAAACAAAATACTTTTTTATAGGTGGTCGATCAGTGATCTTCACGACGAAGCGTAGGAAGCTTGTGAAGGTCGTAGTGGGGAGAGGGAGGATTTAAAGTGGTTTCTTACAAATTAAATAACAATTTTAAGGGGGACAATACGAGTTTATCGGGTCATGTAACCTTATTTTAGTCTATTAATTTTTAAGAATTTTTTATTTTGTAATTTAATAATGCATGTTTAATTTATCTTTATTTTTATTAGTGCCTAATTATTTTATCTACTGATTATGAGAGTTGATTCTCTACCTAGTTGTGTTAAACAATGCATCAGGAATACATAATAGAATGCTAAGTGGATCCTTGAAGCCTTAATTTTTTCCATCAATTTTTTTAAACTTTTTTAAATTAATTTATTTTAGTTGCTTTAATTTTACTTTATAATTATCATCTCCATTCCTCTACTTTATAAGTAGAAAACAATTCAATTTATTTTTTTGCACAATAATACGATATTTACTTAATATCTCTCATTTCCTGTAAATCGACCTTATGCTTACCGAAATTTTATTATTTGTAATAGCCTACACTTAAGTTTGTACTCTTTTTGACTCAACAAGTTTTTGGCAGCCAAATAAGGTTAGAGGTATGGTTTAGCAAACGAGTTTATTTAAGTGAACTAACATAGTTGATGAATAAAAAAATTTTGTTCTTTTGAGGTGTGACTTATCTTCCTCTTCTCTTTTTTGGTGGTGAAACTCCACCCTCTTCCTCTTCTTTTTTCTTCCCAGAGACTCCATCAAATTCTTCTTCTTTTGAGATTATGTGACCCAATTAATCCGTTTTCTTTCCCTTCCTTTGTTCTACTTCGTTTTTCTATGTTTATTCTTCAAAATTTGTCTTTCCTGCATCGATTTGGTTAAAAATTAAATAAACCATAAAATTAAGTACTACTTGCCAGTAATTAGGCTGACCCAATTAGTCATACAACCCATGGGAATGAACCCACAACATGGGGCACGTCGCTAAGTTGAGGGACAACGGGTACTCGAAAATAGGCCATTAAGGGGATAAGCTCAAAAACTTTAATAAATTGCATTCGGTTGCTCTTAAACATTACATTAACTTAAGCATTTGAGCTATCTTCTAACAGCACCCACGGACAAGCTCACGTGCTTGCATCTCTATCTATTTTGTAAATGCAAATTAACCTAATGTACGTCACTAGAAAACTATTCCAACATTACTAAATAATAAAATTAAAACTAAATGACCCAATAAATTCGTCTTGTCCCATGTCAAGCAAACTGATCCTTTGTTTTTTTTATACCAAGTGAACACTATCATTGTTGCAAATTGATGTTTCTATGGCTTAGATTTTTGACTTAGCAATTTTCTGAAATTTACGACATTAATGACGCCAATGGTCTCCTTACATGTAGCTGTTTCTGCTCGCTTACCCTTCTTGCAACATTTACACTTGTAATTTCTTTTCTTTTCTTCTTTACTTTTGGTCAGTCATTTTCTTTTCAGTTTTCTTTGTGTTCAAATGATTGATATTCAATTAAAAGGAACAAACTCATTTGGTTGTCTGATTTTATTTTATTTTTTATTAATTTTATGGACACTGAAAAGAAAAAAATTGAAATGATGTTTGGATGGTTTAAAAAAAAATATATGAGTAGGCGAATATATTTGAAACAAAAAAATAGAATTAAAAAATTATATTTTAATTCTTAAAAAATAAAAGAATTTTGGGGTGGTTTCGAACCACCCCTAGGGGTGGCCGAACCACCCCTCAGTATTTTTTTTTTCTAAGTTTTTTTTTTTTTTAAATAGAAATATAATTTTTATATTATTTTTTGAGTTATGTTAAATAAATTTGAGTTGAGTAAAAAAATTGACTTTTAATAGAATTGAGTTAAATGAAAAAAAAAAAAAAATCTTTCCCAAACAGGAAGTAGGGTTGTAAATGAGCCCGCCTGTTCGCGAGCGCGCTCGATACCCGCTCGGTTACACTCGACTCGAGCTCAAGCTCGGTACAGTACAATACAAACCCGCTCAATTAGTTAGTGATACATACTCGACTCGTCCGACTAAGCTCGATAAGGGCTCGCGAGCCTGGCTCGTTAAGGCTCAAATAGACCGACTCGTTTAAGGCTCACGAGCCTGACTTGTTTAAGGCTCAAATATACCGACTTATTATTATCATTATCATATGATTTAAGTTATCTAACATTGTACTTATCACTTATGTCATATAATTATATAAACACTAAATCAAATGATAATAGAAATATGATAAAAATTTGTTAGATTTAGTCATTATAATTTATATCATTGATTCATTATCATTATATACTTATCATTATCATTATCATATGATCTAAGTTATCGAACATTGTACTTATGTCATATAATTATATAAACACTAGATCAAATAATAATAGGAATAAGATAAAACTTTGTTAGGTTTAATCATTATAATTTATATCATTGATTCATTATCATCATATATTTAGTAATACTATTAATATAATCTCAAATTAAATGATTAGTATTATAATGAACAATGTATATTATTAACATATACTAAACTAATACCATTAAATTAATAAATCAATTAATTAATATATATTATAAGTAGGTTATAACTTAATAAATGAGCTGAGCTATCCATTTAAGGCTCGNGGTTTTTTTTTTAAATAGAAATATAATTTTTATATTATTTTTTGAGTTATGTTAAATAAATTTGAGTTGAGTAAAAAAATTGACTTTTAATAGAATTGAGTTAAATGAAAAAAAAAAAAAAATCTTTCCCAAACAAGCCGTGACACCTTAGTTACTTGGAAGTAGGGCTGTAAATGATCCCGCCTGTTCGCGAGCGCGCTCGATACCCGCTCAGTTAAACTCGACTCGAGTTCAAGCTCGGTACAGTACAGTACAAACCCGCTCAATTAATTAGTGATACATACCCGACTCGTCCGACTAAGCTCGATAAGGGCTCGCGAGCCTGGCTCGTTAAGGCTCAAATAGACCGACTCGTTTAAGGCTCACGAGCCTGACTTGTTTAAGGCTCAAATATACTAACTTATTATTATCATTATCATATGATTTAAGTTATCTAACATTGTACTTATCACTTATGTCATATAATTATATAAACACTAAATCAAATGATAATAGAAATATGATAAAAATTTGTTAGATTTAGTCATTATAATTTATATCATTGATTCATTATCATTATCATTATCATATGATCTAAGTTATCGAACATTGTACTTATGCCATATAATTATATAAACACTATATCAAATAATAATAGGAATAAGATAAAACTTTGTTAGGTTTAATCATTATAATTTATATCATTGATTCATTATCATCATATATTTAGTAATACTATTAATATAATCTCAAATTAAATGATTAGTATTATAATGAACAATGTATATTATTAACATATACTAAACTAATACCATTAAATTAATAAATCAATTAATTAATATATGTTATAAGTATGTTATAACTTAATAAATGAGCTGAGCTATCCATTTAAGGCTCGATAAGTCTTAAATGAGCTAAGGCTTGAAAAGCCTTTTTATCAAGCTCGGGCTCGACTCGTCAAAGCCTTTTAATCAAGTTTGAGAACCCACGAGCTTGAACTCAAGCTTGGGTATTGTCGAACGAGCCGAGCTTGAGCTGGGGTTTCTAAGCCCAACTCAAGCTCGAGCTCGGCTCGTTTAAATATTTTCTTAAACGAACCAAACTGAAAATCTTAAAGCTCGACTCAATTACAGCCCTACTTGAAAGCAGAAAATATAACGGGCATATAATTAGTACATTAAATGAGTACTTCCAACGGTGGATCTCATAAGAAAGATTTTGTCAATTAATTACTTAAAAATAGTGGTCCTCTTAATTAAGCTATCGGCGCGCAACATAAACATGGTACACATCTATTTTCTATTTATCTTTTACCCGAATCCATACATTAAGTTTTCAAATCCGCAATTAAATTAATGGATCCCACTAATTTAATGACGAATTTGAATATTAAATACGTGGAAGATAGGAAGAAAATATATGTTTATTCTTACTCAGTTATGATAGCTACATTTCGCAAGAATGAATTGACCACCAAGGGAACCAAATAGGATAACACTTTTGTTTTCCTTAACATTATTTTAATATAAAAAAAATATTTATCCATCATCTATTTCCTCTAACATTTATTTGAAATAATATTTAATTAGCTTTCTCTTTCTTTCTTGTTTTAGTATTTATTTGAAAAATATTTAAATGTTATAAATAAATAATACGGAAAGCTATTATGAAGTTTATTTGAATAAAGAAGTAAAAAATAATTTAGTTTCAAAATGTTTTTAAAAAAAAATTAAAAATAAACTGGAGCTAATACTCTTATTTGTTTTACAGGCTATTGATTAGTTAAGCCTATTGCTATAATTTTGATTTATTATCATAGTGATTCCATTAAATTGGGCCAACAAAAAGTCATGGGTTTGAAGATCAATTATAAACCAATTTGTTTCATTATATAGGCAAGTACAAGTTTTAGTTATTGTTTCCCGATACCAATATTGATTGTAGTATTGGATATAGACTTTTCATTTACCCTTTTCCAAAGGAAGGTTCTGAATATATCAGATTGATGTTGACAAATAAATTAGATCGGTAATTTGTGTTGACATGTTAAAATTTGAATCGCGTTATAATATGAGTATAAAATTATATAAGTTAATTTTAATTTAATTTAATTAATCAAACGAGTTAGATCGTTCAATTTTAACAAATTAATTTTGTGTTGAGTGCACGAATTATGTCAAAAATTATCAACTTAAAATATCATGTGTCGGATTAAAGTCATGTCGAGACATATGTATAAAATTATATAAATTAACTTTAATTCAATCTATTTAATTAAACATGTTAGACCTCTCAACTCTAATATATTAATTTTATGTTGAATTTGAATCATATTCGTTAGCTGTGTTAAAAATTGATATAAATATTTTTATAAAAACTATGATGGAAAATGAAGCCATTGCAACTACCCAACTAGATGATTCGTCTACTCCATGAGGTTTGGGCAGGGCTAGTAAAGCAATTACCCAGATAGCTTTGGACCACAGAACCATAAAAACAAGTTGGTAGCTACTTGAAATAGTAAAAAAAAAGAAATAAGTTGGTAGCTACGTGAATTATACGTGAGCTGTCCGGCAACAGCAAAAGCATTCAATTTTAATTTTAGGTTGCGTGTAAGACTATTATTACTGGCAACAACAAAATTGGCTATTTTGTTAGTAAATTTAATCAAATGTGTAAAAATTGCCCTTTAGTGAACTTAGCATTTTAATCCTAAAAATCTTATTAGTGTATAGTATTTATCAAACTTGATGAATATTGTACATTCATCAAACCCTTAAAAAATTATATTTTTCTCTTCCACCTTTCTTTTTTTCTTTTCTTTTTTCATTTATCCTTTTATTTCTCACGCACAGTCTTTTTTCCCATTTTATTTTTCTTTGTTCATTCCTTTCTCTCCCATTTCTTCTTCCCTCTGCACGATGCCATCACAGAGGATCTCGTGGCGAGGTTGAAGACATAGGATCTCGTGGAGAAGAGGGAGGGTGTGATCAAGGGTGGAGAGGAGAACAGGTCAATTATGGAGGAGAAGGAGAGCGTGACTACTGAGTTCGATGAGGGTGGTGCTAAGGTGGTTGTTGATCAGTCTCCAAAGAGCTGTGTGCATGGTGAGAATCTTGGATTCGGAGGCGTCGCCGAAGAATATGGCAGTGTCATCGAAAGTTGGGGTCGACAAGGCGAGCGCATCGGATGGGTGCTTTGATAAGATGAGCGTGGATAGCGGCAAGGATTTGATCGGAAATAGTAGAAAAAATGGGGGTTCGAGGAGGGATTGGTGGTGGAAACAGGACAACGGAGTTGAGTCTGAGTTTGGGAGAGTGAAGGACTACGTGAGGAAGAGATTGGAGTGGTGGGCTTTATGGGATGAGGAAATGATGGTCTGTGACGGAGACAAGAGGGAGAGAAGACAAGAGTTTCTAGAAAATAATAATAATAATATTTAAATGGAATAGTGATAAAGAGTAGTTAATTTGCTGAGGCTGTTATGGGTACTTTAAAAAAGTTTTTTTTTTTTTTTAAAAAGTTGATGGTTAAATTAAAAAAATGTGATTTTCGGTTAAATTTGCTAGTAAAATCAACTGAGGCCACTAGGAATGCTCTAATTACATTATATAATTTATATTTCAAATGTCTATTGTTATGCAATTTTCCTTGGTTGAAAAAAACAGTTTTACAATTTTCTACCGGGGCACCGAAATAAACCTTTTCACATTTTAATGTGTCCTCAGAGTTGAAATAGAAACCGGTTGATAAGGATCCTCTACAAATTCTTTTAAATTATATGAATTTTGGCTTTTTTTATTAAACGGTGTGAAAAATGTTATCTATTAAAAATATGGCATGTTACTAATGAGAATTTAGTATATTTTTATTATGTTTTTGAGCTTTATATCGTAGAAAAGCTTAGAACAAAAAATATATTTTGATTTACTGTAGAAGAAAGTAACTATTCAAAAATAAAGAAAAATCCTTTTAGAAGGAATTTGGTTTTTTCACTGCGTCAGTAAAATTGCCACTTTTTTATTAAGTAGTATTTTTCAAGTCGTTGGAAAAACAGCTTGAGTTCATGTCCACTAGAATCTATAATTTTAGTGGATCCTAAAAATTTATAAAAAAGAAAAATGCTACATACACTTTAAAGTTTATAATTTTTAACATGACAATAAAAATCATTTAAATCTAAAATTCAGCAGTAATTTATCTAACCTCTTAAAAGATAATTTTCAATACCATGTCAAAAAATTGTACATTTAAGAATATGGACTTGAGAGTCCACAAGTAAGCTTCCTCTTTTAAAAATTGTGGAAAGTCCTTACATTTAATAAGGTGATGACCTTTGCCACCATCGCCTCCATGGCCGCCATTATTCATTGTTCTTGTTGTCTCCCTATATTTTGTTTGAACCAAACATGAGAATCAGAAACCCAATAACGATTACTTTATTTCAGATTACTTTTTTATTTTTATTCCACTATATTCCAGGGTACTGAATTAATGACATTCATACTCCTCCATTAATTCCATGATTACTAGTATTATTGAAAGTTTAATTAATATGACCAATTATACAGATCACAGTGTAATAAATTAGGTCATACTTACATTTACACATAAAAATTAGCATTTTCTCTCTCTCTTTCTCTCTCACATACACAACTACGAAAGGTGGAATCTATGGCATGCAATTCCAAAGAGGCAGCTAACAGGGCCGGCTCGATACATTTTGGGCCTAAGACAAGAAGTTTAAATGAGGCTTTTTTTTTAAAAAAAAAAAATTAAATATTATTAATAATATTAAAGTTTTAAAAATCATTCTTCTTGCTTTTTGTGATGCAAAATTACGTCTTCAAGTTTTATATTCATGTTTTTCTAACATTTCATTTTCAATTGATATATGGTTTAATCCATTTAATTTTTCTTGTAACATTGTTGATTTTAGGTAGGATTTTATCAATTTTAATTTTGAAAAACTTCTTTCTGCAGAAGCAACTGTAGTAGGTATTGTCAATAAAATTCTATAAGCGATACATGCATTAGGAAAAGAATTAAGTCTTTTTATATAATTTAATGTGTCAATTTGAGCACTTTCTTCTATTTGTAAATTTTTTTTAAAAATTTTTAATTCTAAAAATAAATCTAAATCATTAATATCATAATAGATATCATGTTTTAGAAAACCTTCAAAATTAATTTTTTTTTTTTGCAACCTATCATCGTCTAGTGATTGTAATTTCTTAAAACTTATAAAGAGATAAGTTCGTAATTTTTTTTTTTTGAAGTGAAAGGGGCGCTTCTCATTGATAAAAACATTTAGGTACAACGCTCCTTAGTAACAAGGGGCAAAATACAATCAGGTACAGCACCCTTTAGAAGGAGTTCCTCACCATAGGACAAAGCTAATTTAGCAAGAGAGTGAGCCACACCATTATACTGTCTGCTAACATGAACAACCTGCCAATTAGGAATTCCTGCCAAATAGTCCCGTGTTTCCTCAGTTATATGTCCGTATCTACTCCAATGGGTGCCATCATTATTTAAAGCCCGAACAATTTGGAGGGCATCTCCTTCCAGGATCACCCTCTGCAGCCCTAACTCATGGCAGAGAGTAGCCGCACGCTTAGCTGCAAGTGCTTCAGCAATCTCCGGTGCAGATATATAACCTTTTGGGGCTAATAGAGATGCAATGACCACTCCAAAACTGTTACGGACTACAACCCCCAACCCTATCATGCATTTCGCCCGATCCACTGCCGCATCCCAGTTTATTTTGAAAACACCATGTGGAGGAGGCAGCCATCGGGTACTGGGAAGAATTGGTGCTGAGATAGGAGGTATCAAACGTGAATTTACCTGGTGGAACAGCTGAATGGATTCTTCTGCAGATCGAATAAGAGACAAGGGAGATTGAATCGGTTTTCCGAAGACAATCGCATTCCTACGAAACCAAATCAGCCGGGCCACGACAGAGAAAAGCTCAAAATCTTTGGATTCCAAACAACCCAGCAGATGGGCTACAACTGTTGCAAAATCAGCAGACTCCACGCTTCGTTTCTGGATTTTAGAACTGCACAGAGACCAAATGGCCCTTACAGCCGAGCATGACCATAACGCATGACCCGTAGACTCCTTTTCAACACCACATTGGGGACAGAGGGGGTCCATGATAATTCTGCGCCGGAAAAGATTACCTTTTGTCGCCAACGCATTAGAGTAGGAACGCCATAAAAAGACCCTCACAGAATGGGGTACGTTTAATTTCCACAACATTTTCCAGAAGCTACCCTGCTGCCCAGCAGAAGAGCATTCACCCACGGCCTCTGCTGAAATTTGCTTGTAAAGGTGATACGCGCTACGGACCGTGAACTCCCCCGTTGCTGAATAAGGCCAGAAGGGGCGGTCACTGCTAGCAAAAGAACTAAGAGGGATTTGACATACCACAGCGGCAGTAACTTCCCCAAACAGCTCTCTCACCCTTGAGACACGCCAACCATTAATACTCCAGTCAATTAGCTCTGCTACTCGGGAATCATCATTAAGCCCACAAACAGAACGTATAGGCAGAGGGGCTGAGATACCAGGGATCCAGTTGTCCTTCCATATCTTGATATTTTCTCCATTTCCGACCCGCCATTGTAATCCCTGTTGTAGTAAGTCCCTAGCCGAGCATAGACTCTTCCACACATAGGAGGGGCGACGACCCACATCAGCCTTAAGGAATGACCCGTTTGGAAAATATTTGGCCCGAAAAATCTTTGCAGGGAGGGAGTCCGGTTGTTGTAGAAGTCGCCAGCATTGTTTAGCAAGAAGGGCTTTATTAAAACCTTCCAAATCTCGAAAACCCAGCCCACCCTTCGCTTTTGCAAATCCCATTCTGTCCCATGTAACCCAATGTATACCTTTCTCCTGCTCATGTTGGGTCCACCAAAACCTTTGCAGCAAGGCGTTAATATCCCGGAGTAATGTTTTAGGGAGAAGAAAAATACTCATTGTGTAGGTAGGAATAGCTTGGGCTACCGCTTTTATAAGGACTTCCTTCCCCGCTTGAGATAGGAACTTGTTTTTCCAATTGCTAATTCGACTCCATATCCTCTCTTTGACCGTTAAGAAGGCTATACGTCGTGAACGCCCCACCATAGCTGGAAGGCCCAAGTGTTTCTCCAAACAATTTGTAGCAGGAACTCCCGCAGCAGACAGAATCTGAGTACGAGTAGTGGCTGAAGTATTACCACTAAAGAAGATGGAAGTTTTCTCTCTATTCAATCGCTGACCCGAGGCCTGTTCATATTGTTGCAAAATCTGATGTAAACCCTCCCACTCCCCCATATTAGCCTTGCAGAAAAGCAAGCTATCATCCGCGAAAAACAGATGATTGAGTCTTACTCGTCCTTTCGCAATTGGAACCCCTGTAATGACCTTCCTCCGTTCCGCATGAAGAAGCAAAGCACTAAGTGCCTCAGCACATAAAATGAAAAGGTAGGGCGAAAGAGGGTCCCCCTGTCGAATCCCACATGAGGGAGAAAAAAGACCGTGAGGCACTCCATTGACCAGCACCGAATAGGATACAGATTTGAAACACCTTTTGATAAGATGAATCCAGCGATCTTGGAAACCTAGCCGACTCATAACCCCTTCGAGGAAGCCCCATTCAACCCGATCATAGGCTTTACTCATATCCAATTTAAGTGCCATAAAGCCCTGTTTGCCTTTCAGATTATGTTGCATGGTGTGCAGTGTCTCAAATGCAGCTAAAATATTATCAGTAATATGGCGTCCCCCCACAAATGCACTTTGAGTCTGTGATATGATATGGGGTAGAATCTTCTTGAGTCGATTTGCAAGGACTTTAGAAATAAGCTTGTAAATCACATTACAAAGACTAATCGGCCGAAAGTCCGTGACCCTAGAGGAGAGTTTTTTCTTAGGGATTAGCACTATATGAGTAGCGTTAATAAGATCAAGGGACCGACCTGAGTGTAAGCAGAAAATCACCGCTTGACAAACTTCCTTTCCAATAAGATGCCAAAATTTCTGATAAAAGCATGGAGGGAAGCCATCTGGACCCGGTGACTTATAGGGGGACATCTGGGTGAGAGCCACGCTCACTTCCTCATAAGTGAATTCAGCTGCCAACTGTTCATTCATATCAGTGGTCACTTTTTCTTCCAGACTTGCAAGGCAACCATCAATGTCAGATGGGTGAGAGGAGGAGAACAGAGCACGATAATATTGTAAGAAGGCCGCACCAATGTCAGGAGTGGAAGTGCAAATCGTCCCTGCCTCAGTACTGATTTCCCGGATACTGTTACGTTTTTTCCGGGTTTTGGCATGTAGGTGAAAAAACTTGGTGTTACGATCCCCCTGCTGGAGCCAATGAATTTTAGCTCTTTGTTTCCATTTCAAATCTTCTTGTTCCAGCCGCTCCTCAACTGCACCTTTATACTGTTTAATCTGCGGGACAGTTCTTGCCGTAAGCTTCTCTTGCAGAGATTCAATCTGCTTTGTCTGTCGATGGAGCCAAGCAAGTTTTTTCTGCTTCTGTCTTTTGTTATTCCAGCTTATAAGGTATTTCCTGCATGTTCCAAGCTTGTGCCAAAAAATTTCCAGAGGGTCTCCCCCAGTAGCAGCACTTCTCCAAGCTTTCCTTACCACCTCCGAGCAGGCATCATTCACCATCCAACTAGCTTCGAACTTAAAATGCTCATCATTATGGGAGTCCAGAATCTCTTCCTCACCAGAATGGACAAACAGAGGGCAATGGTCCGAATTCTGGGCTGCCAAAATAAACACATCCACCTCCCCGAATTTCTCACACCAGGATGGGTTGGCCACTGCTCGATCAAGTCTCTCCATTGTGAAAGAGTCGTCTTCATGATGATTAGACCAAGTAAATTTTGCACCCACAAAACCAAGATCACATAAGCTACAAGTCTCCAGAGTGGTTCTGAAGGCTTCCATTTGCCTGAGAGGACGCACTGCAGCGCCGGATTTTTCAGATAGATCCACTATCTCGTTGAAGTCCCCCACACAAAGCCATGGCTCCGGGGAGAGCTGGTGAAGTTGCCGAAGTAGACTCCAACTTTCCTCACGACGAGCGGTCTCCGGATTGCCATAGAATCCAGTCATCTTCCAGATAAAGCCCCCCTGCCTCCGTGATTATAGCATTGATATGCCTCAAGGAGTAGTTTTGGACTTCGAGATCCACCACATCAGACCAGAATAGGGCAAGCCCACCCCTTCGCCCCACCGCATCCACCACAAACATACTATCGTAACCCATTTTTACACGAAGATACGCAATTTCATTTCGTTGGAGTTTCGTTTCCATCAGAAATAAAATGCTTGGGCACTTCTCCCTTACCATATGGCAAAGGCTTCGAACTGTCCGAGGGTTCCCAAGCCCTCGGCAGTTCCAGCTCAATAGATTCATAATGAGCAGCGGGGCTGATCATCAGCCGCCGCCACTCCCATTGAAGACAACATAACTGGCTCCTCACCCATGGAGCGAATCTTCTTCCTCGCACACGCATCACCCTCCTTTCTCTCATCAAGCTTCTCAGAGACATCCACCCTTTCTTTTTTACGCTTTCTCAGCCCTCCCAAAGTTGCATTAGCAGAAGCCGTAACAGTTCCTTGAGCTCTCGCCTGATTCTTCCAAAACTTGAGATTAGAAGGGTGGGAGCGTACCTTAGATCTGTCTGTAGGGGAACGCTTCGAAGAAGCAAGAGGACTCCGTGAATGGCCATGGACTTCAAAAACACGAGGGTCAGAGCTCCCCTTCTTTCCTGGCGCGTGCTCATCCACCAATTGGAAAGGACACAATCCAGAAATCTCTGATTTAGATCCACCCGAGGACAGACACGACTTGGGGGAAGGGAGGGCTGTTTGAGTTGTCCTGAAAATAAATGGCACCTGGGCCGGGTAAGCACAAGTATTAACTCCAGAATTCAGCTTAGTGGGCCCCAAACTATTAGAGACCAGCCCACCCTCTCTACCATCCATTATAACTTCCCGGTCCAAAGAAACAGTAGGAGTTTTGGCCCTCTCGATAGATGAATTGTCAGAACTACCCTTCTCTTGGACTTTTGGAGTGGAACTTAAATCACTGAGTAACGCTTCTCCCTCCATAACGTGCTCATTAATAGGCTCCGAACCATCTTGAGTGTTACAACGGTTATCAGCCTCCTTTTGTGGAGACGTTACTCTTCCTGAAAATGGAAACGTAACGCCAGTCTCTAAAGATTCTGGAGCCGGAGCGTCGTGAAGGTGAGGAGACACCGGAGAAACAACCTCCCTCACCGTCGGCTGAATCGTCGATCGGCTAACATCTTCCATCCCCTTTCTGGTCAGCTCAGAAAGGGTCCCAGGTTCGGCTTGCCTTGCTGATGAAGAAAATCGGTTGGCTCCCGTCATTGGGTTGTGCTCCATTGAAGGACCACTCATACCCCTCCTACCATCCCATTGACGCCGAGACGGAAGAGCCCGCAACCATGGTCCAAACTGATAGTCAGCACTCCCCCCTTTAGAACGCCGATCGCCACTTCTAGGACAACCAGTTGCTGCATGCCGGATTAAACCACATTGGAAACAGAAATTCGGAAGCTTCTCATATTGAAAAGCTACCCAGACCGACTTGTCTTGGATCTTTATCATCCTTCCCCGTGATAGTGGTTTAGTGAGGTCCAGCATAATTTTGACTCGTAGAAATTCACCCCACCCCACATCTTGATCTACAATGTCCACATCTTCTACCGTTCCAACTGATGAACCGATTTTATAGCCAATTGCATTACTCATGCAGGCCAAAGGCAGATTGTACATCCGAACCCAAAACGATGCCGTAACAAACTTCATTTGGGTGGGTGGCCGAAGTCCATCAAAGTCTTCCATTGCAAACAAATGACCTTCGAAGGTCCATGGTCTCCCTTCTAGAACACTTGCTTTATCCCATAAGTTTTGGAATTCAATGACAAAAAGATTTTCGCCAAAGACCTTAAAAGAGCTAGAGCCCGTAATTTTCCACCCCCTTACCAGAGCGGATTTGATCAGTTCTTTGCTCACGACTCTGTCAGCAAGGAGTTTCCCAACCACACACTGTTTTCCTCTGCTGATTGCCTCCTCAAATTCTTCCACTTGTATCTCCAAACCTCCACTTTCCGTCTCCGACAGGGAAAAAGTTCCCAACAGATTAGAAAGATCTGTCGCCATAGACCCCATAACTAAATCTTGGAACAGAACAAAGAAAAGCTTACTGGAAAACCGCACGAACAATGATCTAAGCTTTCGTAATTGAATAAAATATTTAGAAACTTTTTCATATTCTTAATATTTAATTTTTGTTTCTTCCATTTTATTGTGAACGTTGGGCTCCAATAATAATTTGGGGCCTTAATTAGAGAATATTGACTATAATTATTTACTTACCATAATTATTAATTAATTATGTGTGGACAAAAGCCACTATTAATTACTTATTTACATTTTACCATAATTTTGAGTCTTAATTAAAGAATATTGACTATAGTAGGCCTTAAATTTTTATTTTTTATTTTTTATGGAATAAGACTTCATCAAAATTTATTAATTGAATGCCTTAATTAGAGAATATTTACTATAATTAAGACCAAAAATATTTTTTTTTATGTAATAAGTCTTTATTAATATTTATTAATTGGAGGCCTTAATTAGAGAATAATTATTATAATTAAGGCTTAATTTTTTTTTTTTTGAAAAAAAACCTCATTAATATTTATTAATTAGGGGCCTTATTAAATTGGGGGCCTTAGACGACCGCCTAATCCGCCTAAGGGTTGAGCCACCCCTGCAGCCTAATGGTTTTTTTTTCTCTTTTTATTTGATATATTATGGGGAGGCCACAAAAGAAATATGGAGAGAGAAAATTAATTTTTAAAAGTTTATTTATTAAAAAAAAAATTGTGTTTTTAAACAATTTTTTAAGAATTTTTTTTTTGGAGCACCTTGTGGCACATATATATAGGGACTTACTAAAAATTATTGTAACGCCCTGCCGTAATGTCCATTATCTTTAATATTCTTTTCCAAGATAATTTTAATGGTAGAGCTCTTTAAATTCTAGCTATAATTTTTGATTAAATGATTTAGATTTTTCTATCTCAATATATTACTTAATTGACAGTAATAAACGAATAAACAAATTGAAATTCTCTAGAGATGATATATGCCAAAATGAAAAAAAAAAAAGTCAAAATCATTAGTTAAAAGTAATTTTTATTATTTTAAGAGTTACTTATATCTGCACATATATGAATGCAACTTATAGGTAATTAATGGCACAATACTTAATTAATCTACGTCTAAATTGGAAAAAAAAAAAAATCACACCAGTTGAAACTATCCCAATATTTTAAACGCAAAATTTGTTTAGAAATGAACTGAAACATGAGGGGAAATCTAAAACAAACTCAATAGGAAAAAAAAATTAAAAAAAAAATCATTAATTAGTCAAAAGGTTGTCATTGATATCGTGAGAATCCTTGAGGGGAATATTATTGACATAGGCCAATACGCAGCCCACACAAAATCCTCAGCCCATTAATGTTGGGCCTCTATTTGAACAAGTGAAGCCGAAGGTCGCTAGCTTGCAACTTGTAAGAGCACTCCATCTAATTATGCATTTCTTCCTTTTAGCCATTTAAAATGGCTAAGCAATCTCTTAAAAAGCCTTTCTATTGGATTAGCTGTTAGGAAGAAAAATACCTAGAAAAGTTTTTAAGTGAACTCATAATATAACATGTTGAGACATCATATAATTCAAAAGCTTAAGTCTATAAGTTTGAGCTTAACTATCCACTCACTCTCCTTACATTTTAGCAATGTGAGATACAAACCTCACAAGTACACTCATAACAATCTTTCCCTCATTTGTGAGTCTCTTTCACATTGACCAATACTCTCCCTCATGTATGAGTACTTACAAACCAAGAGTGTCACATATACTCCAATAGATAAGGTCATACTCTTTTTATTGAAGTCAAATTAAAAGTGTCAACTCAAGACACTTGTATGAGCAACAACAAAAGTTAAACTTGGCTTTGATATTAATTGTTAGGTAGAGAAATACTTATAGAAGTCTTTTAGTGAGTTCATAATAAAGCATGTTGAGACACCACTTAACTCAAAAGTTTAAGCTTATGAGTTTGAGCTCAACAATGCTATATAAACCATTCATTCTTCATACATCTTAATAATGTGGGACACAAACATCACAAGTACATTCACAACAATCTCCCCCTTACTTGTAAATCTCTACCACATTGACCAAAACTCTTGGCATGCTTGTAGTTTGAACAATAACAGGAGTTCAATTTTAAATTTGTACACATGATTTACAAATGCTTGCTAACTTGGCATGCTAAACTCTTGGCTTCTAATTTCCCACGCACAGTTACTTTAAGTGAGAATAGAGTGAAGAAAATAATGATGAATGACATTAGATATCTGGTCTTCCATAATGTGATGGTTCAAATAAGGTGATTCCATGAAATAGTTGAAGGTTTAAATCATTCATAATGATAATAGTAAGTGTACAAGAATGATACCATTGGATAATATCATTAAAGTAGTTGGTTTCTACGATCACTTCTAAAACCAAGAAAACCACTAGTTCATAAACATAACATAATGGTTCCATTACAATAACCATGGATAGGTTTATAAACATAAACATAACATAATGAATATATTCATAAACATAACATAATGGTTCCATTACAATAACCATGGATAGGTTTATAAACATAAACATAACATAATGAATATATTCATAAACATAACATTAAAGGTTCCAACATTACAATTGAAATGGTTTTCACCAAATAAATTTAAGGGTAAAATACATTTTACCCTCCCCCCTGTGGAAGTATTTAGCCATTTGCGTTTTAGCCTCTAATGTTCAAAAAGTGACGATTGACCCCCCTAATATATTACATGTTTGCAAATAAAACCCTCTGTCCATTTTTTCCTGTTATTTTGGACGGAATGACTTTTTTTTACCTAAACGCGTTATAAAATGTCATTGGGGGGGGTTTAAAGTGTTACAAAAAAATAAATAAATAAAGACAAACTTTAAAAAAAAAATTTTAAAAAAACCAAATAATAATAATAAAAAAAAATAAAGGGAAAAAATAAAAAATCAATTTCTATAGTTGGCATAAATTACAAATAACTCATTGTAGTATAAAAAATACTTCAGAAGTCTTTGTGGTAAGCCAAAATAACAATTTAGTTATTGCAGTTAAATTCTGTCAAAACACTTAACGAATTTCATTAGGGGTCGTGTCATCACCAATGAAATGCTGACACGTGTTACTTTCATTAAAAAATATAAAACTAAAAATCAATTTTATTTATTTTTTTTTCAAAAACAAATAAAAAAAGAGGGATGGCTGCTGGCCACCTCTAAGGAAGCTGGGGTGGCCGCACACACCCCAGATCTAGGCTAGGGGTGGCGCGCAACCACCTCTAGGGTGGCTCGAATGGTACCCAAAAGTTGGGGGTGGCCTTCAAGCCACCCCCAATGGTGGCCATGTAAAATGCGGCCACCTCTAGGGAAGTCGGAGGTGGCCGTGTGCCAATCCCGATCTAGGCTAGGGTTGGCTTGCAGCCACCTCTAGGGTCGCTCAAAGGCCACACCAAACTCTGGGGTACCCCGCGAGCCATCCCAGAGGTAGTCGAGGGTGGCAACAAGCCACCCCCAGCAACCTCTGGGGGTGGCTCGTGAATCACCCCAAAGGTAGCTGAAGGTGGCAGCGAGCCACCGCCAGCAGCCTCTGGGGGTGGCTCACACAGGCCACCCCCTCCGTTGGCAGCCACCCATTCTTTTTTTAATAATTTTTTTTTTAAAAAAAAAAAATTCTTTAATTTTTTTTGTGACACTTTACCCCTCTAAGGGCATTTTCAAGAATTTGGACAAAAAGGTCACATGGGTGGCATGTGACTTGGTTTCTGTCCAAAGAGACGGACAAAATGGACGGAGGGTTTTTTTTGCCAATATGAGATACTTCAAAGGGGTTGATCGTCATTTTTTGAACATTGGAAACTAAAATATAAATGACTGGATATTTCGGAATATTCAAATGTATTTTGCCCTAAATTTTACATTACAATAAAGTGTAACATAACATAACTCGATTATATGAAACTTGAAATTACAAGTTTCTACGATTGACTATGTATTTGTTATAAATGCTCGATAAGGCCTGAGTGCAGTTGAGAATGAATTACTCAATCTCTAATGCGCTGATGATGTTTAATTTGAAATTTAACATTACAAGTTTCCAAGGTAAACCTGTCAAGAGGAGGGAGAAGCTCCCTCCCCTCCCTCTCTCTCTTTTTTTCTTAGGAAGTTGTAGGTTAAATTGGCATCTTTGCCATCGGACTGCTTTACAAACCGCCATCAAGGCAGCCATTTTCATGAACTTTTGGTCAATATATAAAATATGAGAACAGATAATTTTAGATCCATTTCTCGTTTAATTTTTTAATTTTTTGCACTGTTATAACTGTATTGAACTGTTTGTTGGGATTTCCTACCCCCTTTCTTTTGTAGTTTTATTTTCTATTAATTAATATATTGTCGTTATCTAGCCTGTATGAAACTGAAAGATAAGAAAGTCATTTCTTACGATATGTGAAACAAGCTAGCTAGAAGTAAAGATACAAGACATAAATCCGTAAATGTTACTTCACAAAACTTTATATAAAGATGTTAGGTAACACACGAACCACAACTTTATTGTTATTATTATTATTTTTCTTTTCACAAGTCATTTGTTTATTAACTAAATTTAATACTAATGTTTTACATTGGAAAAAAAAAAATACAAATCAGAGTTTCTCATGCATGGGAGAGGATTTGCTTCGCTCAAAATTCAAAATGATCCCATCCATGTACGTAAGACAGGCAAAAAAAAATGTGGGTCATGCTACAAAAATTTGGGCCGTACGATGACAACACGACGGTAACGGAGCTCAACCGACATTTATTGCCACGTGGTACGATAGTGAGCGACTTTAAAGCAACAGCCAACACGGTCAACCAAACTCTCTCAACCAATCTCCGAAGGTTACTGTGAAGAAAAATATTTGGGTATTATACTTTGGGGTTTGTTAGAGGTTCTTTTAGGGGTTTTTTTTAGATTTTTCTTTTTAATTTTTTTAATTAAATTGGGGTCTACCTTTCATTAATAAAATAGTAAAATTATTTAGAAGGTTTTTATAAGATTGCCCTATAATCAAGAGCCACATGAAGACTTGTGGAGGCCGTCCTTAATTGTTTTATTTTATAAAAATATATGTAAGTTTTGAAAATTTTTGAAGTGATTAGTTATTAACTTTCCCAAATATCATTCACCTAGATTCACACTAATTTTTTTTTCTTAACAAATATTATTATATATTCTTAAAATATTGTGTTTTGATTGCAGGATTTATACATTTGTCAATCCAAATCATCCACCTAAATCCATTATCTGAATATCTTTTTTTTTTGTGAATGTTATTTAGAGTCTTAATTTACTAACATGTTTCATTTTCATAAAAATTAGTTTATGAACAATTATGTGGGATGAAGAATAATACAAATTTAATTACAATATCACAAACACAACATAATTTTTATTAAAGCAACATTTTTTTTTTGAACTCGTTGACACATTTATAAAATTCGAGAGATATACTCTTTATGATACACATTTTATGTTATAAATACTTCTTTTTTTTTTGGTATATAGTAGAACTAAAGTATAAAAAGAGATTGAAAAATAAATTATCTTATCAGTACATTTTAATTCAACCCCTCCAAAGGTGAATTCTTGGCATTGCCACTGCATACAACTTGATAATGTTGTAGTGAAATAGCGCATTTGAATCAAGAAGGGCTTTTAAAAAAATAAAAAATAAATTTTTTACTGTCACGTTATTTCAATTATCACTACAAGAAATTCGTTTATTAACGTCGACATTATTAGCATTGACACCAAAGTCGACGGTGATAATTAACTATCAGCATCGACTTTTACAAGGTCAACGCTAATAATAAACTTTTAGCGTCGACTTTTTCGTCGATGCTATTGCTTGAACCTAATGGCTAAAATATGTTAATATTAGCATCGACTTTTTCCGTCGACGCTAATAAGTTGCCGCTAATACCATGGCGGGAACTTATGCGCGCCGTGGTCAAAAAAATTGGAATAGCGGCCACGGTATACAATTACCGTCGACAAACATCGACGCTAATAATAAAAAACCACGTTCGACGCTGTTCTTACTAACAAGCAAAACACTATCAGCGTCGACCTCCAGAAGTCGATTCTGTTACGTATTATCAGTGTCAACACGTCGACTTATGGCGTCGACCCTAATAGTTTGGATTTTTGAATTTTTTTTTTTTAAAGAACAACAGCATCGACCTTTAGAGTCGATGCTATAGTGTGTTTAACAGCGTCGACTTATGGGGTCGACGCTGATAGTTTTCGTTTTTTTTTTTTTTTTTTTTTTTATTTTTTAATTTTTTATTTTATAATCAAATAAGGGAAAACAGGGAAGGGGAAAACACAACGGAGGGTCCTTGCCACTCCTAAACCGAAGAGCAGAAATAAAAGGAGAACAAGGGGGAATGCTACCAATAAACATGATTGCAGCGGCCCATCTAGCTACTTGATGTGCACTAAAGTTGGCACATCTAGAAATTTTCAAAGCTTTCCATTCAGCAAAGGAGAGAAGCTGAAGAGAGATATCAGCAATGACTGCCGCAAAGACAGTCAGAACACAACTCCGGATTGTTGATGGCGAGCACTTGTGACTAAGGAATCACCTTCTATATGCAGAGAAGAGCACCCATGAGAGGCTGCAAGGCGGACAGCCAACAGGGCTGCATGGGCTTCTCCTAAACAGCATCCAAGCTTGGAGCTTCAGGGCTTTAACAGGCAATAAAATCACCTTTGTGATTCCGGAGAGTAGCAGCAGCCACAGCAAAAAGAAGGCCGGATAGCACATCAAAATTAACAGTGAAAGTCCCAAGAGGAGGAGGAATCCAATCAGCTATCCAAGACAGAATTCCAAGCTGCAAGGCTGCCCAATAATAGACTGCACTGCCTCAAAAATTTTTTTAGGATCAGCTGCACTCCATGTGGGTCAGAGATGCGGGCCATCCAAATTTGATCCAGTAAGACCAAGGCTGAAATTTGAAGTTGGCACCTCCGAAACTGAATGCTGAAATAAATTGGGCCCTCAGTAAGGCTTGAGTCCAGGAACCAATAGGAGAGACGAAAGGCTGCAACATTAAAGCCAATTGAATTAAGCCACATCAGGCGTGCAAAAGGACAGTGAAGAAGAATGCTGTAAAGTTTCGAAGGCCAAGACAAAAAGGGCAACAGAGGGTCTCTGAATCCCATGAGGAAGAAACTTAAGATATTTTTCTGATGGGCCAGTATATTCCAAGGTGATTTTCCAAAGAAGATGCTTGAGCGAACTGAACTATCAAACCCCAAAGACATTCCAATCAGATACATTTTTAAAAACAACAACATCAACTTAAGAGCGATGCTGATAGTGTGTTTAACAGCGTCGACTTATGAGGATGCTGAAGTATATATAATAGATATATTTATTTATTTATTATTATTTAAAAAAAAAATTAAAAATTAAAATGTTCAAAAAACGCAATAGAACAACAGCATCGACATTCTAGAATCGATGCTAATAGTGTGGTTAACAGCGTCGACTTTATGGGGTACGCTGATAGTTTGCGATTCAATTATTTAAAGAACAACAGCATTGACCTTTAGAGTCGATGTTGATATATGTTCAACGCGTCCGACTTACTGGGTCGCGCTGATAGTTGTTTCGATTTTAATTTGTTAAAAAACTCAGATAGAGTAATCACATCGACATTTTAAAGTCGACGATAATATGTTAAACAGCGTCGACTTATAGGTCGAGCGCTGAATAGTTTTTTATTTCAAAGTTTTTAAAAGAACCAGATAGAACAACAGCATCGACATTTTATGTTCGATCCTGATAGATATTGTCACAGCATCGACTCTGTCGACCGCTAATAAGCTAAAATAAAAGATAAAAATAAAACCTTATCAAGCCTATTACGGTTAAATTTAGGCAATGCTAACATCTAACCACCATCATATCTGTTCATCCTCGTCAATTCTCACACCATCACCCATTTGAAATCTAGATTTAGTCAGAGACCATACATATATATCTAATGATGATTGTAAAAAGTTGAAATGATAATGAGAAGAATTGTAGCGAATGGCCTTAGTATTGTCTCTAATTTTAATATAAGCATGTAATATAGGCATTGTTGCAATATCTAAAGACCTCAATTGTGGAATGATCAAAGACATTCTATAAGACTGTCATCATGTTGTCCCATGGAAGGTTTTTGTTCTCTGTCACAATGTCTAGAGACTTCATCATGTCATGGTGATCAAGGACATTCTACATAGGGTGTTCAATAGTTCAAGATTACCCTAAGTCAACTGACTAATTGCGACTTCAAAGTAACTTTGCAAACATGGATGTTACTTTCATCTATAAGATCATTGATGAGACATTTATGAGCATCCAGCCCCACTCCGACCAGCGACGCCGACGACGAATTCTCCTGCCCTGCACACCGTTATGACATCATCGACGTTGTGATCAATGAATAGTCATTGAACTTGATAATGTATCGAAGCCTAAGCGTTTTATCAATCCTGTCATTGTAAGGTGATCGACTAGGATATTATCTAGCATTATTGATAGACCGTGATAGATCATTTGATAATGCTTGAGTCATCGTAATCCGATCGATTCTAGGCATGAGTCCGATGACGTGATAGATCTATGATGATCTGATGACTATATGGATTTTAATTTCTTAACTGTTTGCCATAGCCCGATCAATCATGATAAGACAACAATCGATATTAGGTGCATTATCCATGATCGAGTCATCGATACGATTAAATGATCGATCGCACCTACTATTGGATTTGTATTATTTAGTCATGTCCAGATCAGTCGTATACAATCGGAATTATTGATTAAACTTGACATAATCGAATGTCTGATTGAACATTTTCTCTTGGTGGTCTCACAATGCCTCCCCACCTGAATGTCTACGCTTTCACTGCTAACTATAAGGGGGTTATTTTATTCTTTCGCACAAAGCCAGAGACAGTCATGTAAGGTTTAGAAGTTGAGGATTTTTTCATCCATATTGAATAAACTTCATCTTCCAGGTTCTCATAACAATTCCCCAAGTGAGTAACTAATTAATGATAGCGGCATATTTGATCCGATCGGTGATACGATCAATTGATGATCGAACTTTAGATTGGTATTATCCTTATCGATAGTCAAGTTGATTATGATAAGATCGAACTGATCGATTGAACTGGATGATGATTACACTTGATCGAAGTCCAAATCAAGTCCTAATAATTAGTTCGTGATGGTGATAGATATGAATGATCTGATTGAACTTAGTCGGGCCGGTTTGATCGAATGTTCGATCGAAGGTTAATCGAATTCCAATCGAAAGTTTGACGAATGTCGGATGATCATAATCATTAAGTTCGATCGAGTCTGATATGACTCAAAATGACTTAATTTAGGTCTATATAGGTCACTGAAGATCTTCATAATATTCCAAACCGAACAATGGTCCACTTAAGGACGAAAATACATTAAAAAATTAAAAAGTATATATACGTAAAACAAAATTAAATTAAAAAAAATAAATAAATAAAAAATAACTTTTTTATTTTTTTAACACAACCATCATTTGGCCAAATTTAAATTTTTAAAAACCTATAAAGATTGTCAATTTTTTTTTAAAATAAACTACCATTCAATATTGTGAAAGATTTATTTATTATTTTTTAAAGTAAACAGATTTTTGTTTTTGTTTAAAATAAATTAAATTTTTTTTTTGTTTTTATTTGTTAATTTATTTAAAAAAAACAAAATTGTATACTTTTAAAAAAAAATAAAAAATTGTCCAATATGTGAAATGGAGTTTATTTAAAAAAAATTGAAAATCTTTATAGTTTTCTTAAAAAAAGTAATTTGGCCAAGAGTTGGTTTAAGAAAAAATAAAAAAGTATTTTTTTTGTTTAGTATTGTTTGTTAATTTAATTTTTGTTTTTATAAATTCTTTTAATTTTAATGTATTCTCTCCTTAAGAGGAGCATTGTCGGGTTATGAATTATTATGAAGACTTCAGACAATAACTAAATTGTAGCATTTGATCAGTATCATGATCGATCGATACTAATATGACTATCGACATCGATCAAACTTCGATTGGGACATTCGAGTCAAACCTTCGATCGAACATTCGATAAACGCCCATCGAATCAAGTTCAATCGATCATTCAATCTTATCACCAGTCAAGTCGAACTACGATTCATTAGGATGAGTTGTAATTGATCAAGCTTAATCATACAAAGGTTCAATCGATTATTCGACTTTATCATAAGCAACTTGACATA
>FXXK01002768.1:0-13256 GCA_900184695.1 Betula pendula
AAAGGAGAGAGATCCAGCTTCTCCAGCCCTTTTTTGAACTTTTTCCACGGCTGGAGGTCCCCTTCTCACTCTGGGCTGAACTCTTTCTTTTTTAAACCTGCTCCTTGGCTTCGCGTCTCTTTCTGCGTACTCCTTATCATCTCCTCTTGGTTGATGAATTCTTCAGCTTTCTCCAGATGGACCTCCGCCGCAGGGGTCGTAGGAGTCCTTTTTAGCCAGTCTAGGACGAAGGTCCGCTTGTGCAGAGTCCGTTTACTAGCGGCAGTCAAAACAGTCACGCTTTCGGCAATCTTACCGCGCTTCCACTCTTTCCTTATGTGAACCTCTGGAGGTAGTCTTTGAGGGGTTCGTTCTCGCCCCGTGCTTCAGAGCCAGCATAAACTGGCAACGTATTCTATGCGGCCTTTTCGAGCGGCTAGAAACTCGTGTGACCGGAAGGGTTTTTTTGCCAACAGGCTCCATCGAAACTATCAAATGGAGCTAGCTTGGTAATCCCCGAACGACTCTTGGGCACTACCACTCCCAAGGTGAGGGGGAACGCGCGGATACAGGCCTATCGTCACTCAGTCGTCGCATGCCCAAGTCCTATGTGGGCCTTATAAGACTTCAAATGGCCGACGGAACAACCCGTTCCGTCGTAGGATTTAAAAGCCGGGGGGACTTGAACCGGGCGCAGGAAACTGGATGACTCATTATACGCGGTGTAAAAATCGAACGGTGCCCGTTGGATAATTGAGTCGACCGCAGACTGCTTCCTTCCCCCAAGCTCGAGAAGTGCTGGCGTCGTATTTGGGCTTCTAGGCTAATTAGGGCATGCAGCATTCCTTCATGCGAGCGGGGGGTTAACCCTGGACGCGTCCCCGCTCAAGACTCGCGACGGTCCTTTCCCCTTCAAAGTTTAGGTGGCGGTCTGGGTGGCACCATCTGCCCAGTACGACCGCTCCATCCATTTGCTGATGGCGGCGATGCTGTGCGCCGGGCTTGTCTGGCCTTCGTTCGATCCTTGGGGCGGGCGTTGGCTGTCCCGCCTGTGCGTGCTGACTTCGCCCCCGCTCCGACCGACTCCATCGTGGGCTCCTTCATCCCCGAGTCCTTCAACAGTGCACCATGATTCTTCTGTCAGCGCCTGGCCTCACAGGGGTCCGTTTCGGAGGACGCTGTCCCTCTACGTTGCACTCTGCCACGTGGGCTAGGGCAGAGCTGCGCGAACGGAGGGATGCATTCAATGCGCTTAAGAGCTCTATCTCTTCGGCCATTTTTGGCTTCTTGGCTTCTGGGGTTTACGGGAAGCGGTTACCGCCGCGAGGACGGAAGGCGACGGTTTTCCTTTTTCTAAATGAAGGAGTTTTCCGGAACAACAGCACGGTTGGCCGGTCCTCTCCCCGCGCTGGCTTTGGGATACTTGTGAAGTTTCTTTCAATACCCATTGCAGTCGAGCTTAGTTTTGTAGTAAGACAAGCGTTCCCACGACGGGCGCCAACTGTTGAGACAGCAGTTCCAAACTTCCGACTGCCGGTGACCTGAGAACAGAGAAAACGTTTAGACACCAAAGAGCTTGCCGGGGCTTGCGGGCGCAGGAATAGCTTGCCAAATGCCTAGTCAGGTTTCTTATCTTTGGAGAAAAACTTAGACATTGTGTCTTTTGTTAAAGCATACGTACCTTTTGCGAACCTAATCTTCTCTGACTATTAGTGACTCTGTCCCCCCGAGGCTCATTTAAGAGCCTTATTCGGTGGGCCCCTGGGGTTCCTCCCTAGTCGTCTATGCCATACCGGGCCGTTAAAGGTTGTTCCACGTGCCATAAGGGCAATGTTGTCCACGGTATCGTGATTCCTGCTTGTTGTCACATCAATCTTGTCTTAATGGGTGTTTTGTAAGCAATCGGGCCTTGCGGGCACAATGATCGGGGGCCGGCGATCTAAATGCTTTACCTATAATGGGCCTTGTTGCCTTCTTCATGAAAGGCCGTTAACTTCCTTATTGGCGAAGCCGAACCTTAAGGTCGGCGAGGCTCCTTTGACAGGAGCAGACCTTGGGGGTCGGTAGAATTCTATAATACGGAACCGGACCCAGGGGTTGCAGGGTCCCTACACTCAGACCGAACCTTATGACCAAGGTCGGTGGAGAGGGTGCGACTTTGGGCTAACCTGCATGCGCCACGTGCTAGAGAATTCAGGTGTGGCCCCAACTGCAGCTTCGGGGCCACTCCCAAACAATTTTATTTAAGTATATACGTATATATATTAATATATAATGTATATATATATATATTTTTTTTTTTTTCTTTTTTTTTTTTTTTTACGTCATGATTTAAAATTTTATTTTTTTTAACGTTGCATTATTTTTTAATTTATTTTTTTAATGGTCATCATATTTTTTTTAAAAAAAAAAATTCATAAATATTCAATACACAAGTTATAACATGTAAGGACACATCACACATATTTTCTTCTTTCCCAGGGCTTGGAACCGAAATTAAAAGACCGACTCTGCGGTTAAAATCGGAACGGAGGAGGATGGAATGGGACAGAACTTTTAAAGGTTTGCACGACGTCGTCTTCTAAAAGGAACGTCACGGACGTGCAGTAAAAAATGTAAAAAAGGAGACTCACGGCTGTCTTTAACGGCACTTCACGTTTTTTCTGTTCTTTGAGCATTCCAACCTCGGCAAGTTTATGCTCTTTCTTCGAGTTTCTTCCTCTCTAATCAACGAACTCATTGTCTTAAAGACATGGGTTGGAGACCCAACTCCCTCGGTGGTCTGATTTGGAAACAAAATTAGAGGAAAAAAGATTTTTGTCTGCTCCTGTTCTGTTTTTGGGACGTGAACAGGAGGCGTTGGGAACGTGGTTTTACTGTTAAGGTTAAGTCTCGCATAACCCTATACAGCAGCTTCTTCAAGAGCTACTGTGCACTGAGGAAGTTTGCCATTGATCCGGGCATTGCTTCTTCAAGCCTGCAGTAAGAACTGAACAATCAAATGCCACGTTGCAGCTGCAGCAACGCAGTTTGTACAGATGGAATAGGCGTGATCATACCATTCAAAGATCCTGGATTAATGGCAATTATGGTGGTTAATAAGAGGAATGAGAAAAACATCGCCAACAAATGAAAGAAATTTGTAATTGCTTGCAACAAATTGATATTTGCTGCTTCGATAATCTTAGCCAGGTAGTTATTTTTGGGACAGTAGCACTTGAATAATAGATTAAAAGTAAGATTAATTGTTCGTCAGCATGAAGTAATGAATCTATTCTTCAGCATTCAGATTGGATGAAAAAGAAATTGCGTGCGTGGACTTATTAACTGAGGCCATGAGCAAGTTGTCAAGTCAGTTATTTTTAGTTTAAAATTATGTTTTAAATTTTTAAATTAAAATGGGTGGTATACAATTTTTAGATGGTTTAGAATGTTTTGGTTGAGCTATAAGTGATTCTATATTTATTTATTTTAATTGTTTTTTGAATATTATGAGACAATTTGGTGGTGTGCATTAGGAGTAGCTTGATTTTAATTAATGTGATTCCTTCAATATTATAATAGTTCCTAAAAAAATGTCAAGTTAGTTGATGTGCTTTTCATATAATATATTTTTTGTTCTTAAAAAAATTGAATGGGTGATATGATAATTTGTTGATGTGTTTTCATTTTTTATACATTATTTTGTAGTGTTACGGCTTAGGTAGGGAAAAAGCAAAAAAATTAAAAACAAATAAAAAACAAAAAAAAGCCAAGAACTTGGACATTTTTTTTTCTAAAAGGTTATAGTATAACGTTTTTTGTTTCAAAAATAATGAAAGAAAATGTCGTTATATTACATTTGTAGTATAAGGGTGTTTTAGGAAATTGATTACAATATGAATCTATTCACTAACGTATTGTACTTTACCAAAACAAAATAATACATATTCAGTGTTCTATTCATCGTTACAACCAACACACGGAATAAGAATACTAATTTCATTCCACCTTCATCTAATTCCAAGGAATAGTAGCTATTCATTTTTCTAATGGAATAGTCATTTCGCGAACCAAACGAGGCCTAAGTTAAATATGTATGGAATACTTTATTTTTTTTATTAAGTTAAAAATACTTTATTTTATATTTGTGGGGTCCATCTTTGTCCACATATACAAAGTTGGATGGAATTGGATAAAGGAATTGGAAATATAGTATTTTTCATAAATACTAAGGACATGTTGAGTACGTGAAATGACTATTCTAAAGAATAGCCTTTATTAAAAATGGAAGGAGTAGAATATTAGTCTTAGAATAGTCATTCTGATAATTATGAGAGAATGTCTATTCTTTCAATTGAAAAAATAACCATTCCTCTCAAATTTGAAATGAATGATTATTTTCTCATGGCTATCGAAATAACAATTCAAAGACTAATCTACTCCATTCATTTTATTTTTAATAAAAATTATTTCAAAAAATAAATATTTCATGTACTAAATATAGCTTAATTGTCCTTATATGTTAGAGTTTTAAAATTAGTAGACCGAATAATGGCTATTAAAAATATTAAAGAAAAGATCCGGCGGCTTCAGTGCGATAAAATAAAAGAATCGCACATCTGCGGTTAAAAAACGAATGATGAGGATTGAAAGGCAGAATTTTTAAGGCATATGACGTCGTCCTTTAAAGGTAACTCATGGACTGTTTTAAACGGCACTAACGTTTTTTTTTTTCTTTTCTTTCTTGAGAATTCCAAACTCAACAAGAGCTCATGCACATGTAAGGAAGCAGATGAACCCAACGATTTTGTTGGGTCCAAATCAGAGTGAAAAGAAGGACGAAGTTTAAAATGAACGATTTTGGACAAAGGATATATATTCTTAGTTCTCAAGATGGTTTACATACAGAATACTTTAGGCATTATTTACAGCAAGAAACAATTCCACATTTATGGAGGGAGATACATATTTGAATGATAGTATTGCCTTGTAGTGCTAGATGACTTTTTGATCTGCACTAAAGGTAGGATTCTCCACAAATCTGCTCCTTTCATAATGTGCTCGATTCAATTAGCTGCACGAGTTCTAATATGGATAACACCATATGCCATTAATCCAGGATCTTTGATGGTACGATCTACGCCTATTCCATCTGTACAAGCTGTCATTGCTGCAGCTGCACGTGGGCATTGATTGTTTCAGTTTCCTTATCTGCAGCTTGAGGAGCAATGCCCTGATCAATGGCAACTTCCTCAAGTGCACAGTAGCTCTTGATGAAGCTGCTGTTGGTATAGGGAAACTTACCTTAACATAAAACACGTTCTCCACGTCCTCTGTTTCACGTCCAAAAAAACAGAGCATGACAAAAATTCTTTTTTCCTCTAAATTATTGTTTTCCAAATCTAGACGACGAGGGTATGTTGGGTCTCAACCATTCTTTAATGACTAATGAGTTTGTTGAATTAGAGAGGAAGAGAATGGAAGAAAGGATATACTTGATGAGGTTGGAATTCTAAAGAAAAGAAAAAACGTGAGTGCCGTTAAAGACAGTCCGTGAGTTCCTTTTTTATTTTTTTTATGAAAAATGCTATAGCATCTATCCATCTTCTTTTCCCATTCTTTTAAATATTACCATCATCATTAGATCTGTGGTCCTCATAATTGTGTACACATGGAGACCACAGATCCAATGGTAATTTTAAAAAAGTAGAAGGATGAGAGAAAGACATTGATAGATATTATAGCATTTCTCTTTTTTTACTCAGTCCGTGAGTTCCTTTAGAAGACGACGTTGTGAGCCTTAAAAGTTCTGTCATTCAATCCTCACTGTTCGGTTTTAACCGCAGATGTGCGGTTCTTTTCTATTCCCACACCGAAGCCAGATCTAAAGAATATATCTGTCTCTTACATGTTATAACATATTAGCATTTATTAAAGTGAGTTGAAAAAAAAAAATTTCAATTTAATTTGAAATAAATTTTTGTCCAAAATTTTTTAAATTGGCCCCTTAAATTTTCTTCTCCCTTACCTTTGTTGGGTATTTGAATCGGTTAGAGATCATAACTCATGAAATCAAAAGGATTAAAACATTCATATTTGGTTCAACAAAATAATTAAAAAAGCTATTTTGTTGAGCTTCGAAATAAAAAATTCTTAAAAAAAGCCCACATCCAACTTAGTAGAATATATAACAATTAACTAAGCTGTTACAGTGCTCATCAACTTTGATGAGCATTGTTGCTTAACAATGCATATTTTTATTAATAAAATTATCATTCAATCATCCATCTCCTCTAATAAAAAATTATCTCTCCCCTCTCTTCTTTCTCATGGTCTTCTCTTTTGTCTCTCTGTTTTTTTTTTTTTACTTACAAAAAAAAAAAAAAAAATTTCTATTTCTTTCTATTAATGAATACTCAAAAACTTGGTATTGAATGCTTTATATATATATATAAAAGTGACCATTAGAAAAAGATAAATTTTAAAAAATATTATTGTTGGAAGAAAGAATAAAGAAAAAAAAAAAGATAATAAATATTTAAATGAAATAGTAAAAGTTGTTAGCTAAAATGCTAAGTCGAAAGTACGTTTATTTGAAAAATTGATAGTTAAAATAAAAAAATTGATATTTTAACTAAAATTTAGCTAAATATTTGCTTAGCTGAATATGAGTGCCCTTATGATGAAAAAAATTTTTTAAACACCAGAGAAAATTTCTCAATTTTTTTTTTCTTTAATCAGATTTTACTCCCCCCTCTGGATGAATGAAAACGTACTAGCTAGACATTCTTCATCATCATTATTATGGCTGTTTGTCAAACCACTCTCAAGATTTTTGAAGTCTTTTTACTGTGTACCGTACTGACGGTGCACAGTAAAAAGATTTGCAAATGTGGCTTCCTCTAGAAGCCTAGGAAGCCTGAATTTCTTTTGGTAAAAAATGCCCCTGCCTGGTACCTAATTGTATTGCTTTGCATTTTTTGGTCAGAACAAAAATGGATCCAGACTCAAACTAAATTTTGCCCACGCAAGAACAGACTCGCTCTCTCTCAAAAAATCTCTCACCCACAAAAATGGCAGTGTAAGCTTTTCCGAGAGGGAAAATCACGTTCCGAGAGATGATCCATTTTTGTTCTGACCAGAAATTTTAAGGCAATACAATGGGGTACTAGGCAGTGGCATTTTTTACCCAAAAAAATTCAGGTTTCCAAGGCGGCTTCTTTTTACTGGGCACCATGACGAATTCCTTATCAACAATATCGTCGAGTGTTTTTATGACCAATCGAATCACAAATGACTTCACGTGATTGGTGGACCCTTTGCTGGATTGCTCAGATTTCTAACAGAAGCACAAGGCTGTAATTGCATTCAGGCAGACGGATCAACTTTATCTCAGAATTGCACAGGGCAGAAACGACCAGACCTAATTGCAATAAAGTTTAAAATTTGTTCTAGTAAATTCGAGTGGAATTCGATTTACTTTATTGGGCTAAATACATTTTTGTCCATGAAATTTAACAAATTATTATTATTATTATTTAATTATTTTTTTTTTCATTTAAGTTTTAATTTGTATTATAGATGATATATTGCTTTAAGGCTAAAAACAATATTAGGGGAGGGTGCGGCTTCTCTTAAGAGGAGGAAGAACGGCTCCCTTCCTTGACACTTTCCCTTTTTTCTCTCTGATAGCAGTGCTTGGTATCTTCTCATAGGCTTTTCCAGTTTCTATTTTAATAGTTTTGTGTTTGATCTAGTTTTTAGATTTAGATCTAGATCTAGTTTCTTTAAGCTCAGATCTACTTGTCTCGGCTGATTTCTTCGTTTCTCATTACTTTTGCGCTGATTAACCACTAAGTCTTGCGTACTGGAATATGTCTACGATGCTGTGCTTCTCTACTGCTACTTTTGGTGGGGATTTATTTTTTTGTTTGTTTGTTTTTTTTTTTTTGTGTTCTTGTTGTCCTGACCTTTGGGTTGAGGACGTGTGTTGTCTCCTGACCTTTAGGGTCAATGAGGAGTAGATCAGTGTGAGAGACTATCTCTCATAGTCGGAAAAATAAAGTTGGTGAGAATTTGGGCTACTCATGTTTTAGATCTAGTCTGTTCGGAGCAGATCTGTTCCTTTATTGGAGTTGTACATAGATTAACAGAAGTTAAAGTCATAGATAGTTTGTCAATCGTAAGATTTTTGTCTAAATCTATGATTTTATAATTTCATAGCGTTGTGCTATGTTTGTCTGAACTTTATGCTATTGATTTGTTATCAACGAAATATAAAATATTCACGTTCAAAAAAAAAAAAAGGGTTAAAAACAAAGATGTTACCTCCGTTCAACTTCTGTCCATTTATTACCAAAAATCCACATCAATGCTTTTAAAAAGTTGACACGTGTCCCAAGGAAGGAACCATGTATAAACCCAGGAGGCCATGGCCCCCTTGGTTTTAAATTTTATTTATTAAGTTAAATAAGTATGAATTTTAGACTTAAAACTATGCTTGACCCTTACTAAAAATAAATTTGACCCCTCATTCATACTTTGTCCCCTCTAGATAGAAAATTATGGTTTCATCCTTGCGTGTCCCTACACCTCATTTTAAAAAAATTAAAACTAAAAATATTTAAAATTAAAAAAATTTGACAAAAACTTTTTGAAAAAAAAAAGAAGAAGAAGAGACGTGACATGGTCCATGGAGGTGGTTCGGCTACCCTCAAAGACTAAAAGAAAAAAGAAAATATAAGTAGGAAATTGGCGAACCGCCGAAACCACCCAGGCCAAATGGGTGGTTGGCCACTCCCATTTTTGCTAAAGGGATAGCTCGAGCCACTCCTAATCTTTTTTATTTTTCAAAAAGTTTTTTTTTTTTTTTTTTAATTTTTAAATAATTTTTTAGTTTCTATTTTTTAATGAGTTGTAGGGACACGTGTCAATTTTTTAAGAGAATTGATGTGGATTTTCGTCAATTTATAAATGGAAGTTGACGGCAGTACCCCCCGTTTTTAGCCATAAACAAGATACCATCTACGATACAAATTGAAATCTAGGTGGAAAAAAATAAAGTTATTATTATATTATATAATATATTTATTATTTTTAATAAATCTTAATCTCTCATTCAAAAGCTCAAATATTTAGAACAAATTCTCTAAAGAAACAATCACAGATACATGTAGGAATTTCTTCCATCCAAACCTGATCTATGATATGTCTTAACGACAAACTTAGCTGGCCCATGGCCGCGTAATTTCCTCCTAACGAATGTGGAACACTCCAACTAGCTAATGATCTATAATCTTCTGAGTATACTCTACAAGCTGACCAAATCTACTTTCAGTTTATACTGGTTGCATTTATCGCATTTACCACCTGAAGCATATCTCCTTCTAATATGACATGTTGAAGACTCAGATCTGTGCTAAAAACAGCAGCATGTAGTCACGAAATTATGCTACAAATACTAAAACTAGACATATTTATATATAAATTCGTTTGATTCGATTAATGTTAATGAAAAAGCTTGTAGAATTTAAGTTAGTCGACTTGTTTACGAATGTTGACTATACATATATATATATAAAAGAATAAATAGTACTATCCTATATATAGTAATATCCTATATAAATATAAGATTGTAGTGTATAAATATTAACATACCAATTAACTAGTTAGTTAATATATACTATGTGACGACTTGGTTGAATACATTTTTTTTTTACCCATTTATCACAGTAACCTGTACAAACTTGCTAATCATATTATAATATGAGCATATCATATCAGAGATCATATTATCGCAGCAACAACAAACATAATGCTACATAACCAGGGCCGGCTCAATAGATTTTGAAGCTTAAGGCAACAAATTAAGATGTGACCTTTTTTATATTTAAATATTTAATTAAATAATTTTAATTTTAAATCATTACTCTCACCTTTTCCCTTAATATTTTTCAAACAACATGCATAATTCATTTATGTTAAACATTTAATTTCAACAAAAGACATATTTTGTGTGAGCTACATATAATTATTTTTATGTAAAATTTAATTTGCGCAAAACGAAATTTACTTTATTCTAAAAATTATTTTAATAAATGAACTTATACAACATGTTAGTTTTAAATTCAAGTGAAATTACAAGTTTAGTTACTGCTTTAGGAGTGCCATTAATGTGACTTTCCATTTTTTTTCTCTTTATTTTTCCTAAAAGTCAGAATATTTTCGGATTTAATTCTTCATAATGATTTTTTTTTTAATCATAATCGGGGCCTTAATTAAAGAGCATTTACTAATTTTTTTTTTTATCATAATTAGGGCCTTAAAAAGTGTTTTTATAAAATGAAACTTAATTATACTATTACTATTTAAGACCTTATTTTATTGTGGGCCTTAGGCGATTGCCAAATTCGCCTAGGCATTTAGTTAGCCCTGTACATAACACAGAGCATGCATAAATAACTACATTTTGAAGCTTTTACAATGTATTTATTAGATACAAAAAAATGGCTATACAAGATTATTGCATGTGACACAATGTCATAGATACATCATAAGTGTTTATAAATATAACAAATTATGTTCAAAAGGGTTATGCTAGCACATGCTAGTCGAATACAAAAGTATGCGTCAACCCACGATCTCAACCGTAGTAGCCCAAATACGAGGCTACTGGATATTCGTTAACACTGTCCTCACCTGCAACCACAACATTATCTATGCAATCATGGAGTTACCACGTTCGCACAGGCAGATAAATAAGTCCACAGGCTCAGTAAGTATGAAAATTATTGACTTTTAGAAATCAAATTTTAATTTTCTATTGTGAGTTTACAATAACAGTTACATTTAACCATATTTCATAACTGATATGGTAAACATTATAATTGTAAAAACCTTTAAACATATTATCTTAGTTATTAAACATATTATCTTAGTTATGCGTATACGTGCACAATCCAAACTCATGGTCGAAAATATACACATACAATTACATTCAAACCTAGCATTTCTCAAGGTAGTTCAGTCGGTTGGAGTTATATTCACATGACACATGCATACGTGTTACATACATGCATACGCATGTGCTTACGCAATCCAGCACGAATTCATTGTCAACAATATCGTCGCATGTATATATGACCACTTGAATCACAAATGCCTTCATGTGCGTGGTGGACCCTTTGCTGGGTTGCTCAGCTTTGTAAACAAAAGCACAGGCAGTAATTGCATTTGGCAGACGGATCAGCATTATCTCACTACTACTTTTACAGGGCAGTAAACGACCGGACCCAATTGCAATAAGCGGGGTAAATACGTTTGACTGTACGTAATTTAATTACTTTATTTTTAGTCATTTTAATTTCACTTTGTATCATAAATGGTACCTTAATTTTGACAATAAACGGAGATGGTATCTCCGTCTATCTTTTGTCAAAATATTTAACGGAAGTTCATGTATCAGTGTTTTAACACTAACATGTTGCTATGCCTTATTAAAAGTAAAAAACTTAATTAAAAAACTTTTAAATATTTAAAAAACTTAAAATATAGATCACCAAAATGATAGATCCAGATTCCATACTAACACTTACTTACATCCTAGAAAATAAAGAAACTAAATCAAAATACATGTTAGATAAAACCCACAAACAAGCATATAACTAAGAACCAAATCAATAGATATAACAAAAACAAATGAAGTGTCGGACATAGCACCCGAAATGAATCAAAATCACAAATCAGAGCCAAAAAAAAAAAAAAAGGAGCTAAGAGCCTGGAACCAATTATCGCTTCCATGGATAGGGCAATAACATAAGGCCCCTATATGGCATTCGTCGATAGTATGTCACTACAGGCGGGTCCAGTGGGATGCAAGCCATGGTAAATGATGTTCATAATACACGATGTTCGAGTTGAAGAATATGGGTCTCAAGTGGGTGTCGAAACCAAAGTTGTAAAGGATGATATGGAAGACTCTGACGAGGGGGTTAGAAAAATACAAAACATAGAAAATTGGGGGCTATTGTGCGTCTGTATAGTTTGAAATGTATGGGAGGGTGGAGCAATACAAATTTCTCATTCTTGCTTGAATTTATCAATGAGTTGATCCCTTCGGATGCGCCTTTGCCTAAAGACACATATGAGGAGAAAAAAATACATGAATGATTTGGGCCTTGGCTACAAGAAGATCTCAGCTTGTCATAATGATTGTATGCTATTTTGGAGGGAGAATGAGAAGTTGGATAAGTGTACATTGTGCGGGAAGTCTAGGTGGAAGGATGACGTTATTGAGGAAGATGGGTCGTCCCGAAGTTCGAAAAAAAAAGTAGTAAAGGTGTTGCAGTGGTTTCCTTTAAGACTGCAAAGGTTACTTATGTCACAACACATAGCAACATATATGAAGTGGCATGTTCATGTGCGCACAAAAGATGGTGTATTGAGGCATGGAACCTAGAAGCATGGAAGTCATTCGACTAATGGTGAAACATGGAAGTCATTTGGCCAATGGTGAAGCATGGAAGTTGTGACAACCCGATTCATAATCACATTTAGTGACTATTTTTTTTTTTTGAAAACATAATATAATCATGAACCGGATCGATCGTCACAGGGTGATAGAAATACCTCTGCCATACATATATCTTACAACGTATCATGAGATTACATCTATTACATCAGGGTCACATAATCACATATAATATAAATTGAGCAGAAGCATATACTATGTGAATAATCAATACACATAAAGCTGACAATGCAAATACTAATGATTAAAAGCTTACATTGTGACATATACAAAAAGAATGGCTATACAAACCGTGTCACATGCGACACTAACCAAATATACAAATTGTTTGTGAATACATCACAACAATATACAAAAGAATAGACTCACTATGAAGTCTATACAAAAAGAATACATATTACGACATCAGTCGTAATAGCCAAGGTAGTAGGCTACGAGATCATCATCCACGCTCTCTGAACCTGCATCAACATCTATGTAACCATAGAGATTATCCATGATTACATAGGCAGAAAGGAAAATGAGTGAGTCAACAGATTAAGTGAATAAAGAACCCACTGATTTTTCGCAATGAACCGATTAGATGGTTTATACGAGTTTACAATAACAGCTATTAGAGGTTTTGCATTTATTTTTAAAACACATAGCGATTGATAAAGTAAACACTGTATTCATAGAAGAATCTGAAATATAATAATAGCTAAGTATGTATAGGTATATTCCAACCTCCCTGCTTGGAATTATACGCATACGTGCTCATCTATGA
>FXXK01002768.1:13281-35173 GCA_900184695.1 Betula pendula
ACTTGGAATTATACGCATACGTGCTCATCTATGATATAAATATATCATATAACTCAGCTACACTCATATATATGCATTCTATCCCTTTGGCGAAACACAAGCTGTTATATCCGAGATATGAATAGAGGATTTTATTAACTCGTTTATGTAAATGACTTAGTGGAATTAATAACCATGAGTAATATAGTAATTGTAAAGTAAGAAGAATGGACAAAACACACAGAAAAAGTTTCAAGAAGTTATTCTACTCAAATCTCTAATTTCAGAATGACCTTGTTGGGATTAAAATGATCATAAATTTTAATCCCAAACTTCGATTGAAGCAAAATTTATGTCATTGGAAAGCTAACCTCAAAATACTACAACTTTTTAGTTTATGACTTTTTCCAATTACACCGTTTTGAGGGTCAAATTATCCTGCCAGTAGGCATCGTCCGCAAGAGTTGTTGATTTTCCATTTCGAATCAGAAATTTCAGACTGACCTTGTTGGATTAAAATGATCATAACTTTTGACTCAGAACTCTGATTGAGACAAAATTTATGTCATTGGAAAGCTAACTCAAATTATACAACTTATAGTTTATGACTTTTCCCAATTCCATCGTTTTGGGGTTCAAATCGGCCTGAAGTAGGTATTGTCCCGCAGCTCGTCTGCTGTTACGTCCGGACGAACCTTGCTGCCTCTCAGACAGTACCTTCCGTCTGCAGCCCGTCCGCAGCAAGGTCCGGACGCTGTGAATAGTAAGCCCGATATAAATGGGCTGAAACACGAATTTTTCAGCTTCATTCTCTCATTTTTTCTGAACTTAGAACACATTGGAGCTCTCCCCTCTCTCCTAGGGTTTGCTCTAAACCTTAGAGAATGATCTTTTAAGGCTTGGGTTATGATATCTAACACGGTAACGCATTCTTCGGTGTTAGATTACCGTTTCCACCGATCGTCTGAGGTAAATTCTCAAAACCATTGTCTACTTTCTCAAGATTGAGCTATTACACTTATGCATGTTGCTTAATCTTGATTATTTGTCTAGGAATTTGTTATATTTGTGGAGTTTGAGCATTGGATCGAAGTTCCAAAGACCGGGCTTCATACCCAAGGTAAGTGTTCAAGTTAGCTAAGTTAGTTGGGTTTTGCTTTAGAGTTTTATAAGTTAATCCTAGAGTTCTTCTATGGGTTAACTTTGGTTAGCATTTAAATTGTGTTTTGAGCTCCATGTATGATATGGGTCTCAATTGGGCTATGTGGCTTATGAGGTTGTAAGCACTCATTGGTGTATAGAAGTATGTTTTGAGCTGTGAGTTATGCCTTATGATCACATGCAATGATGTATTGCAGATTTGTGTGATTAAGACTTGTCATTGGTGTCAATTGTTAAGCATCGAGGGAACAGGGTAGTATAATTACTTACTGAGAAAAGATACTATTTTTATGCTTTCAAAGATTTTATTATATTCGAGCCAATCGTATGTTGTTATGTTGTTTTATATATGATGAATTTTGATGCTTTGAATATGTTTATAAATGTTCGATGGAATCTGATTATGAAATGATGTTAAAGATTACATGATTATAAAAGAAAGAAAAAAAAATGTTTATTGCATGAGAATGATTATGTTTTCGAAGGGGTGATTAGCCCTGATGATAAGTAAAGTGAAATGTTTTCGAAAGGAGTGTAATGCTCCGATGATAGTAAAGTGAAATGTTTTCGAAGGGGTGATTAGCCCTGATGATAGTAAAGTAAAATGTTTTCGAAGGAGCGTAATGCTTTGATGATAGCAAAGTGATATGTTTTCGAAGGAGTGTAATGCTCCGATGATAACAAAGTGATATGTTTTCGAAGGGGTGATTAGCCCTGATGATAGCAAAGTGATATGTTTTCGAAGGAGTGTAATGCTCCGATGATAGAAAAGTGAAATGTTTTCAAAGGGGTGATTAGCCCTGATGATAGAAAAGTGAAATGTTTTCGAAGGGTGACTAGCCCTGATGATAGAAAAAAAAAGTGATATGTTTTCGAAGGAGTGTAATGCTCCGATGATAGTAAAGTGAAATGTTTTCGAAGGGGTGATTAGCCCTGATGATAGAAAAGTGATATGTTTTCGAAGGAGTGTAATGCTCCGATGATAGAAAGGTGAAATGTCTTCGAAGGGGTGATTAGCCCTGATGAAAGTGAAGGGGCGAATAGCCCTGATGAAAGTGAAGGGGTTAGCTACCCTGATGAAAGTGAAGGGATGTAATGTCCTGATGAAAGTGGAGGGATGTAATGTCTTGATAAAAGTGAAGGGATGTAATGTCCTGATGAAAGTGAAGGGGTTTAATACCCTGATGATAGTAAAATGATATGTTTACGAAAGAGTGTAACGCTCTGATGAAAGTAAAAAGTTATGTTTTCGAAGGGGTGTAATGCCCTGATGATAGTAAAATGATAGGTTATGAAAGTATGAGTATGAAAGCATGCATGGCAGGTTTATGTTTTGATGAAATGTATTTGTATTATGATTTATGGAATTTAATGCCACTTTTATGATTTGAGATTGTATATGTAGTATGTTCCAAACAAATTTCATGACTATGGTGTTTATCAGCTATGCCATATTTCTATAAACGAAATGTTATAAACCAAAATGTAGCTGTTATTGTAAACTAAGTAGAAAACAAAAGATTGGCTCATTGTGAAAACTTAGTGATTTCTTATACCGCTGAGACCGTGGACTCATATATCCGCCTGGGCGAATGTGGTTAACTCCATGATCGCCTTAGATGATGTTGATGTTGCAGGTACTAGGGATCTTGGTGAAGATCCAGTGGCTGCGTATTTGGGTTATGATTGATGGCGGTGTACGCCGGATGCATTTTGTATAGACTGCGGTAGTCTAGCTTTTGTCTTACATCGTGATGTTAATATATATATGTAAAACTAATCGATGTATTTTGGCTATGCCGTATGTGGCATTTTTGATAGCCTTTCTTTTGATGTATAGCACTTATGTAGTAAAAATTATTGTATATAGTTTATGTCAGCTCCTTATATTATGTTTCTCTCACAGAGTTGTTTATTTAGTTTCCGCTGCAATGTTATGATTATTCTGATGTGATATGCACATATTATGAGATAATGATGGCTTGTACGCTTGTACGCCACTGTGATGANCCGTAAGAATATACATATGTGTTTTTTTCATTAAACCTCATATGCATACTAATACGTCTATAACAAAGTCCAATAAATCATATCATGAAACATCACATGAATCATCATGACTTAGTTATACTCACATATAAGCAATCCAACCCCTTTGAGCGGACACAAGCATACAAGTATAACTAATATCATTCTCATAAAACATTATAAAATCAATTAGGTAAATCATCATGCTATACACATGCTCTCTTTGCACACAGCTCTTAACAACCCCTGTGGCTTAGGTTCATATGTACTCTTACTCTTGCTCTGTTGCACACAGCTCTTAACAACCCCTGTGGCTTAGGTTCATATGCTTTTTTATCTTTTACTCTGTTCATGCTCTTCATACATATGCTCATAAATATCATGTAAACTCTTTAGCCATAGTTCATTTCTCAATACAAATAACCATAAAACATCATGAACCTTAACAAGTCAGTATTTTCGCCATAAACATAAATCATCAATAAAACATCAAACTCATCATAAATCACTCATGAAAGTAGTTGAAAGCATAAATCATATGTTATCACAAAATATCATCGGTTCGTTCTTTAACATACATATCATTTCTTCAAACTCATTTGGAAATTGTTTCTTTTGTTTAGTAAATAAGATCATCTACTAAACATTAAAGCATAAAACATTTTAAATGGTGTATCATCCTCAGTAAGTATAAATACTTACAAATTCCACTTGATGAGTCTCACAACTAGGTTAGATGCTCAAGTAATGTCCGTTGCATAAACACATTGCTAAAACATCAATAACTATACACTCATACTCTAAACCCGATACCCATGATACTTGAAAACACAAGTATCAAAGTATCCAGAAGCAACCCATAGTATTCTAGGGTTCCAAATAGCATATTAATAACCTACATAGTTAACCCATAGCATTATATTAGGGTTAGACATCACAAAACCCCAGAATAAGCAACTAGACAAAATCTAGAGTTTAGACCTTTACCTCAAATCTTGAAAAATTCGGAGTATGTGCGCTTCAAAACTTCAACCCGATGGATATAGAGGAAAACCTAACAAGAATCCTAAGAAATTACTCAATATTAAGTCATACATCCAAGAATGTAGGCTAAACAATAAGAAATTAGGGTTTCAAGGATTTTTATTTTAAAACAATCGGTGGAAATAGCTTTCCAACACCAAGGATCTTGATTCCAGTGTTAGAAATGCAAAATGGAAGCTCTCAAAGATCAATACCCATGGTTTGGGTATGAACCCTAGGTGAGAGAAGAGAGAAAACAGTGGGAGAAAGAAAGAAAATCGTAAATTGGCTGAAAAAATCGCGTCCCAGCTATTTATAGGTGCTAACAGGGCGTCACTATCCGGATCCTTAAATGAGTCGTCCAGACAAAATGCTGATGTGTCATCCGGACAGAGTTGCGGACAGACGCTACTGACTGAACAGTGGCGAGGGTCCTTCCGAACGAAGCTTATTGAGTGAACAGTAACTGAGCTCATCCGGACTGCTGTAGATGATGCATACCGGGCAACAGCCGTTCGGACAAGAATACTACCGTCCGGATGCCTTGCATAAAATTATTTTTATTATTTTTTGTTGCAATTTTGAAGTGTTTATTTTTATTACTTTTAATTACCTTTTTACTCTTGTGTATTTAAGGTGATTTATAATCCTTAATTAAAATTCTTGGGCGTTACATAAGTCATTCGATGTAATGCCCCAACGATTTAACAAGTTTAAGGACTTGTTTTGGAGCCTTGAACGTCTAGAGAACATTTGATGGATTCTGTGAAACGTTCGATAACTTCATGGAACGCTCGATGATGAGGATCAAACGTTCGATATGTGTCTTGATGCACTGTGTACACTATTCACCTGAGGTTATGCGTTCAGTGTGTGTGTCAGACCGTATCAAACGTTCGATGCTTTTATGGAACGTTCGATATGCTTTTATCAAACGTTTGATGGAAACTCTAAGACTGTTGGGCAATAGTACATCAAACGTTCGATGTCGTACTATAGAACGTTTGATAAACTTAAAAACCCATCAGTCTTTAGCCAGACGCTCCAGCTCTATAAATAGGATCCCTACTCCATATTTTTACTATTTACTCTTGACTTGGAGCTCAGAGAATGTGTGTGAGTGTGTGAGAATGAGAGTTTGGAGAATGAGAAGGCTTTTGGACTTTCGAGGTATCCATTCTAGCCTAACTTGTTATTATGTTGTTATTTGCATATTGTTACCTTATTTAGTTGTTGTTGTGCCTTACTTACTGTGTCGTTTAGCAATAGGCTTGATCACTTAAGGTTTGTGTTGGTTTAAGGAGTTTAACACCTCAAATCCCGTTTTTGAAGTGTGAAACCTGTTATTTACTCTGATGAGACCTTAGAGAGACCTTAGGAGAAGTTAGAATCTAGAAAGGACCGAGGTTCTAGTCCAGAATGAGTTTCTAGACCTCATCAAACGTTTGACCCTTCTGGTCAAATGTTCGATGTTCGGGCTTAGAACGTTCGACCCTTCTAGTCAAACGTTCGATAATCGGACAGAATATCCTTTTGAGTTATTAGAGGTCTAGGACTTATTAAGCTTAAGGCATGAGACTAATAATAAGATCATTTCTCAGATTCGGAAGTCAGAGATTGCGTGGAAGATTATTTGGTTGATCCCTACGACTTAAGTGAGTAAAAACTCACACGGATACTTGTTCTTGTTATACTTTTTCGCATAGCATTATTATTTTGATGTAAAAAACCTGCATATTTACAACTCTCATGAAATGCCTATTTATTCTTAACTGTGAACTCAATTTGTGAAAACGGTTGTGATTAACAAAGATAATGAAATGATGAGTTGTGAAAAACATGCATATAAAACATACAAAAGACTAATGTGGATCGTATGACATTGTACACCAGTACGTACGGTAGAACGGCCATAGGCTTACTATTATTACAAGTTGATTCTATGGTTAAATATTTTTTTTTTATGATGAGAGCCTTGGATCCAATGGTTAAGAATTTGTGACCAGCGGACCATTGTTCGAGTGAGGTCACTATTATGGCTTTGCTACTCAGTGTGGGCCACCCGAGATTGGACTCAGTCGAATTGCTATTATAAGATGGTATCTTTGTGCAATGTCCAGGGCACTGGAATTGTACTAGAAGTCCTTTGGGATGCGCAAACCTTGCTGAGATAGGGTAATATCTCAAATAGACCATATTGTTAACATATCACATGTTCTAGATTATATCATGTATTATATATATTTATCGCATCGTCATAACATGTTTATGCTAAGGATGAGAATAACAATGCCTGTGATTTATAAAGTGAGTTCACACAAAAATGGTAACCTGTATAACATGTGTATTATTACTCACTAAGTCGTGGACTTACTCTTATATCCTTTTTCCACCTATGATCTTATGCTGCTTCATAGATAGTTTAGACGATGGCGGAGTATGGTCCAGTTGGAGGACATTCTTCGGGTGATCTTTTAGGAGTTAGATCCCGTGTAACTGAGTAGGATGTGGCGGGCTGGAGGAGACTCCCGATGCGACATGATAGACATAGTTTAGATGCTTTACGTTGTTAAAGCTAGGCTGTGATTTTGTTGATGTTATGTCAGATTCGAGTTGTAACCTTTCGTATTATTATATTGACTGATCTTTAATCATACTTTTGATGACAATGGTTATTTATTAATATTAAGGTTATTTTTTTTATTATTATTCTGGTATTCTTCTTTGTGAGTATTAGTTACTATCTTTATTTTTATTAAATGACAAGCCTTCCCGCTGTAGACTCTCTTATGCAAGTGTTGAAATTGATTTGTGGGTTTGGGTCTGGGTTTTTTTTTTTTTTTTCTGCAGAAAATCTTCTGCAAGTGTTCTAGTTTCGAAAAAAAAAAAGAGCTAATTTCGTAAATGAAAATCTTCCGCAAGTGTTGAGATTGGTTTGTGGGTTTGGGTCTGGGTTTTTTTCTGTGTCTTGCTACAAGTGGGAGATCAAATTAGCCCAGAGGAAAACATGAGCAGGTACAAGAAACACAGGAAACCAGAGTTTCCATACATGTTTAAGGCAAGCAACGAAGAAAAATTGTATGAGAAAAAAGCCAATTCTCACCAGTTGATTCAGCACCACACCCATATCAGAGAAAAGAGAGGAGGAACCTTGGAGTAGAGAGAGAAAAGACAGAGAGAGGAACCTTGGAATATTTTTTTTTTTTTTAAGGCTGGTTAACTAGCAAAAATGCTGATGGGATAGGCTGAATGGCTGAGATTGAAGAAGATAATAATGTAGGGCTGAGATTTAAGAATATGAGACCCTCATATTCTCAAGAATATGAGGGGATCCGGATCCGAGAGGGAGAGAGAGAAGTGACTTGGGGACTAAGTCCCCAAGGCTTATAAGAAGGGGGTGCATCCCCCTTAATGCACACAGTGTGCAGGAGAGAGAGCAGAGAGGGAGAGAAGAAGAAAGAAAAAGAGAAGGAGGAAGGCAGCTGGGCAGGAGGTGTGGCAGAGAGGGAGAGAAAGGAAAGGAAAAAGAAAGAAAAAAGGAAAGAAGAAAGCGGTGCTGCCGTGAGGGGGAGAGAAAAGAAAGAAAAGGGAAAAGAGGGCTGGGGCGTGCTGTGCGGAGCAGGGAAGGAGAAAGGAAAAAGAAAAAGAAAAGAAAAGAAAAGAAAGAAAAAGAAAAAGAAAAAAGGGGCTGGGCTGCTGTGCCGTGCAGCTGGGAGAAAGAAAGAAAGAAAGGGAAAAAGGAAAAGAAAAGGAAAGGGAAGGAAGGAAAAGGGAAAGAAAATCCCTAGGTAATTCTAAAGCCCTACTTTTTATTATGTGATTTATGGATTTATCACTATTTCTATTAACGTTTTGTTAGGGAAAAACATTAATCATGAGTCTCTTAATTTTTATGAGCTTAAGGTCGTTAATCTAGTGAGATTTGTGGGTTTTGATACATGAGTATATTATTTAGAAATTAGATGTTAGTGTATGTGTTTTATTGTGGATTAATGATGATTTTTAGAGTTAAGTAGTTGGAGTTTTATAAATGCTTTAACTATTTTGTTCTTCATATTATTTAAGAATATATCTACCACTTTTTAAGGTATTGATGGGTAGATCCTTTGTTTTTTGAAATGTGGTATTTGAGGTTTTGTCTTTTAAAAGAATGGTTAGGCCTTTGATAAAAGATATGTAGTTTTATGTTTTGGATGATATTTTTGAGACTAAGTTGTGCTTAGAATGATATAAGATATTATTTTAGGTTTTAGAATGTGTTAGATGGGTTAAGGTATAACATTTGGAGTTTTAGGGTTTCCGTCTACCGAACGTTCGATGGTTCCACCAAACGTTCAATGGTCGGGTAGAGAGTCTAATTTGCCTGGTTTAAGGTTTAGGCTCTAAGATGAGTTTTTAAGTGAGATATTTCTAATCAAGGAATTATGTGACATAGATGTAGGGTTTGTGACTCCAAGGTATTGATTGCGATAATAGGACGGATACGCAATGGTGAGAACCGAAAGGGGACTTTTAAGCAATCAAGGTAAGCGGGCTATCTTGTGCTATCATTTTTATAAATAATGACCTGACGCATTTTATATGATCCTTTTAAAAGAAAAACCCGGGTTATCTCTTGAGCATCTGTGAAGCAAATAAATAGTGTTTTATGCATGAAAAGTGTGACTTGGATATATTTTACAAATATTGTCTCAAATATGCATATTTAAATATTGTGTTATTATGCATACATGAAATGAATTGTTTATGTGGATATGTGTAACATGAGATGAAATGTGAAATGGATGGGGAATGGTGACACCGGTACTGTGTGTATATGATTTGATGGCAGTGCAACACACCCATGATGGGGTGTGGCCATACCAGCTGATAACCTTAAGTAAAGGGGGTTAGGCTGACAGGGTTCCGTAGAAAGGGGATGAGAGGATCAGTCCTTACCAAAAAGTGATGTGCAGAACAAGTACAACCTTACTCTAAGGGTTAAACAGAGCTATGGATGTTTTTATGATGAAGCAAAGTAAGGATAAATGTTTATGTAAAGCCAATTTTTATGAATTACATATGTTTGCAAAGATAAATGATTTTATGACTCAATACTTTTATTTGCATATAAACTGTTCACAGTCACACAATGACACCGGATTACTTGCTTACTAAGCGGTGGACTTATCCCTTACTTTTTCCACTTGTAAAACATCTATGTTGTAAAACATAAATCTTTTACAGTGTAGCCAGTTAGGTCTTTGAAGTATAAGGATCATGACGCGGACACGACCATTCGGAGTTATGATATGGATCTGGTAACGCTTGATGACACATTGCAGAGTTTTGGAGATCGCTTAAGGTAAATAGTGCTATTAGATGACATTGCAGACTTAGTGTTTTGAGATGTATTTGTGTATTAAGGTTTAGTATGGAAATATTTTATAGTGATGATGTGTATATTGTAGAGATTTCAATTATTGTAACGACTCTTAGTAATGCTCTGGTTGTAATTTTTAATGTTGAAAGAAATATTATGGATTTCTGTTGCGTCGTATCCTCTTTTGAAGAGTAGAGATCTCTGAGTCTTATTCTGGGTGGAATGGGATTGGGAGGCGAACCGTGAAATTAATTACAAGTGAATTAATTTTCTCGGGGTGTTACAATGGGGAGAAAACTTGTGGGTCTTCTTTCTGCCATGGCCGAATGGGCTAGGTGGGGAGATTTCTTTTGCTCTCTGCTTCGATTTTGCTTCATTGAATAGGTTGGAAAATTTTGGTTCCTTTGATTTTCGGTTGTTGGTTGAGAATGGGTATATTTCTTGAAAAATTTTCTTGGTTTATTTTCTGGTACCAAACCGAATGTGGTGTTGTATATGAGCTCTGAATTTTGCTGAGCTTCACTCGAATGATGCTTGGTCTTCAAAAAAAAAACTCTGGGCTTAATGTTTTCCTTTATGATTTTGGAGCTCTAACCGAACTAGGTGAATAGCTTGAGCTTGAGCTTGCCTTTTCCTTTTTGCTCTTCCAATAAATTTTTGATTTATTGAGCTATTTTTTTGTTCCTTCCTTTTTCTCGTTGTTTCTTGTTGTTCTTTATCTGTTATTGCCACCACCTCTAAGACCTGATTTTTTTTTTTTTTAATCTTTTTTTTGAACTCTCAACCATGTTTAAGCTGAAGGTAGAGAGAGAGAGAGAGAGGGCCTTCAACTTGCAACAGAGAAACCATGGAGAGAGACGAGGGAGAAGACAACAGAGAGACAGAGGAGAGAGGAACATTGTTTTTTAATTGTAAAAAGGTGGGCGTTAACCACACAGCACGGCGTTACTCTTTCTAACCAAATTCTGTGTCTTTGGGTTAAAGAATCAATGGCTGAATCTCAACCTTTGATTTCAACTACCAATTTTGCGGTACTTTAAAGTACAACATATAAGCTAGATCCCTCGAAGAATGGTGCGCTGGTCACAAACTCTTAACCATTGGATCCAAGGTCCTCATCATAAAAGAAACATTTGACCATAGAATTGACTTGTAATAATAGTAAGCTCGTGGCCGTTCTACCGCACGTATTGGTGTATCATGTCATATAATGCACATTGATCTTTGTGTCTTTTATATGCATGCTTTTCACAACTCATCATTTCATTGTCTTTGTTAATCACAACCATTTTTACAAATGAATTCACAGTTGAGAATAAATAGGCATTTCATGAGAGTTGTAAACATGCAAGTTTTGTACATCAAAATAGTAATGTTATGCAAAGAAGTATAACAATAACAAGTATCCATGTGAGTTTTTACTCACTTGAGTTGAGGGATCAACCAAATAGTCTTTCATGCAGTTTCTGACTTCCGAATCTAAGAAATGATCTTATCATTAGTTTTATGCCTTAAGCTAAATAAGTTCTAGGCCTCTAATAACCTAAAAGGACATTCTGTCAAAGCATCGAACGTTTGACCAGAAGGGTCGAATGTTCCAAGCCCAAACATCGCACGTTCGACCCTCCGGGTCGAACGTTCAATGAGGTCTAGAAACTCATTCTGGACCAAAACCTCGATCCTTTCTGAATTCTAACCTTTCGTAAGGTCTCACCAGAGGAAATAAAGGGTTTCACACTTCAAAAAGGGGTTTGAGGTGTAAACTCCTTAAACCAACACAAACCTTAAATGATCAAGCTTATTACTAAACAACACAGTAGCTATGACATAATAATGATCTAAACAAAGTAACAACAAGCAAATAACAACAGGAGAACGAGTTAGGCTAGAATGGATACCTCCAAAGCTCAAAAGCCTTCTCTTTCTCCAAACATTCTTCCTCACACACTCACAAATGTTCTCTGAACTCCAAGGCACAAGTCAACAGTGAAATGAGGCGGTAAGGGTCCTATTTATAGGGTTGGAGCATCTTGCTAAAGACTGATGGGTTTTTAGGTTCATCGACCGTTCTATGGTACATCATCGAACATTTGATGTACTATTACCCAACGGTTCTAGAATTTTCATCAAACATTTGATAAAAGCACCGAATGTTCCATAAAAGTTCATCGAATGTTTCATAAAAGCATTGAACGTTTGATACGGCCTGACACACACATTGAACAGATGACCTCAGGTGAACGGTGCATCACGACACATATCGAACGTTTGATCCTCACCATCGAACGTTCCATGAAACTATCGAACATTCCATGAAATCCTTCAAATGTTCTACGGACGCCTAAGGTTGCAAAACAAGTCCTAAACTTGTTAAATCTTTGGGGCATTACATTACCACCTAAGAGGGAAGTCGAGTTTGGAATCGAGTGCATTCCAGGCATGGGACCGATATCTAAGGCACCTTATTGGATGGCACCAGCAGAACTTAAGGAATTGAAGGTCCAGTTGCAGGAACTATTGGATAAGGGTTTCATCCGCCTTAGTTCATTGCCATGGGGATCACCTATGTTGTTCGTCAAGAAGAAGGATGGATCCCTGAGGATGTGCATCAACTATCGAGAGCTGAACAAGGTCACCATTAAGAATAAGTATCCTTTGCCAAGGATCAACGACTTCTTCAACTAGTTACAAGGAGCTAATGTATTCTCCAAGATAGACTTATGGTCAGGATACCATCAAGTTAGAGTTAAGGAAGGAGATATACCGAAGACAACTTTCAGAACTTAATATAGACACTACGAGTTTCTAGTGATGTCATTTGGGTTGATGAATGCCCCCGAGGTGTTCATGGACACTATGAATAGAGTCTTTCATGACTATTTGGATCAATTCATAGTGGTCTTCATTGATGACATCTTAATCTATTCTAAGGGTCAAGAAGACCATGGAGTTCACCTTGGGAAAGCCCTCGAGAGGCTTCGGCAAGAATAGCTCTTTGCTAAACTCGAGAAGTGCGAGTTTTGGTTGGATAGCGTGTCTTTCCTTGAACATGTAATCTCTGGAGAAGGAGTGTTGGTAGATCTTGAGAAGGTTAAGGCAGTAGTGGATTGGAGTAGACCAACCAGTGTACATGAATTTCGGAGTTTCTTAGGACTCGTTGGTTACTATCGATGTTTCATTGAAGGATTTTTCAAGTTGTCAGGATCTTTGACCGCCCTCACCAAGAAGAACTCTCACTACTTGTGGCTGGATGTGTGTGAGAAGAATTTTCAGCAGCTAAAGAGACAGTTAGTGTCAGAGTCGGAACTGACCTTACCCACAAGCTCTAGAAATTTTGTAGTATATAACAACACGTCGAAAAAAGGATTTGGATGTGTGCTTATACAGAACGGGAAGGTGATTGCTTACGCTTCATGATAGCTGAAAGATTATGAGCAGAACCATCCGACGCACAATTTGGAATTGGCAGCAGTTGTTTTTGCACTCAAGACTTGGAGGCACTACTTTTATGGCGAGAAGTGCAAAATCTACATCGACCACAAGAGCCAAAAGTATTTCTTCACTCAGAATGAGTTGAATATGAGGCAACGAAGATGGTTGGAGTTGATCAAGGATTACGACTGTGAGATCAATTACCACCCAGGTAAGGCTAACGTGATAGCAGACGTGTTTAGCAGGAAGTCGACTATAGAGTTATCAGCACTGGGAATCTCTCAACCGCAGTTGATCATGGAACTTGAAAGATTGTAGTTGGAATTCGTTGAAGAAGGCATGCCCGCACTTATGTGTAGCATGACTGCGCAACCAAAGTTGCTTGAAAGGATCAAGGCCGCTCAGATCGACGATCTTGAGTGCCTAAGGATTAAGGAGCAGCTTGAGGAAGGGAAGGCACTAGGATTTTGCATACAGGATGATGGGATGCTCACCCATTTTAAGCAAGTTTGTGTACCTGGAAGCAAGGAGTTGAGGAATGAGATTATGAGCGAGGCTCATCATTCTCTACTTTCTGTACATCTTGGAAGCACCAAGATGTATAAGGATGTGAATGGCTCATATTGGTGAAACAATATGAAGAGGGACATTGCTAAGTTCATGGAACAATGCCCCACCTGCCAACAAGTGAAGGCAGAGCATTAGAGACCCGCAGGAATGCTCAAACCACTACTCGTGCCAAATTGGAAATGTGATAAAATGGCTATGGATTTCATCGTAGGACTACCTAGGTCGCCTACTGGATTGATTAACGAAGAGTGCACATTTCATTCCCATGAAGATCAAGGACCCGATGGACAAGTTGACAAGACTATATGTTCAGAATATAGTGTGACTCCACGAGGCACCTTCAACAATTGTGTCAGATAGGGATTCTCGCTTTATGTCATGATTTTGGTAGAGCTTACAGAAATAAATGGGGATAGAGCTGAAGTTCAGTACCGCTTTTCATCCACAGATCGATGATTAGTCAGAGCGAACCAATCAAGTCTTGGAAGATATGCTTTGAGCATGTATTTTGGACTTCAAAGATAGTTGGATTCAGTATTTGCCTTTGATCGAGTTTGCATACAACAATAGTTATCAGGCAACTATTGGGATACCTCCGTATGAAGCACTCTACGGAAGAAGATGCCAGTCGCCCCTATATTGGAGTGACATTGGGGAATGACAACTACTAGGACCTGAGATGTTGCAAGATACTTGGGATAAGGTGATCATCATCAAACAGAGGATGGCAGTAGCTCAAAGTCGGCAAAAGAGTTATGCTGATAACCGAAGACGGGTTTTAGAGTTCGAAGTGGGAGATCAAGTATTCTTGAAGATATCCCCCATGAAAGGAGTCATGAGGTTTGATAAGAAGGGGAAACTGAGCCCTCGATATGTTGGGCCATTCGAGATCATGCAGATAGTGGGGAAGTTGGCTTATTGAGTTGCTCTACCAGCAGATCTAGCAGGAATGCACGACGTCTTCCACATTTTGATGTTGAGGAAGTACATCCTGAAGGATTGACATACAAGGAAGTGCCTATACAAATCCTAAATCGCAAAGAACAAGTATTATGCACCAAGACATTTCATATTGTTAAGGTGTTATGGCGTAATCACGGAGTCGAATAAGCTTCTTGGGAAGCTGAGTTGGTCATGAGGAATCGCTATCCTCATCTGTTTGAAGAATCTTCTTGTATGAACTATTTGTCCTAAGATTTTCTTAGGACGGAGAATGGCCGGAGTACCTGAGAATTCAGATTGCACACGGAAGGACTCTCTGGATAAGCTTTTGGACCTAGGAGTGGAGCTTGATGATGATTGGTATGATGTTGGTAACATCGTATACGACCCTCTTGACGACCTTCAAGACAATCAATATGTCTACATGTGGAACGAGTACGCTTGGGAGCCGCCAACCCAAACGAATAGATGGGACGAGATCTTTCAAGAAGTCACCGAGCATGGATTTTGTGAAGACGAAGGTAACCTTCTTGTTTTTCTTTGTGGTCTCTGAAATTTCGAGGACAAAATTTTTATAAGGAGGGAAGGATGTAATGCTCCAAATTTTTAACAAGTTTAAGGACTTGTTTTGGAGTTGAACGTCTAGAGAACGTTTGATGGATTCTGTGGAACATTCGATAACTTCATGGAACGTTCGATGTGTCGTGGCACTGTGTATACAGTTCACCTGAGGTCATGCGCTTAGTGTGTGTGTCAGGCGGTATCAACGTTCGATGCTTTTATGGAACGTTCGATAAAATTTTATGAAATGTTCGGTGCTTTTATCAAACGTTCGATGGAAATCCTATGACCGTTGGGTAATAGTACATTAAATGTTCGATGAACTTAAAAACCCATCAGTCTTTAGTCAAATGTTCCAGCTCTATAAATAGTACCCCTACCCCTCATTTCTACTGTTCACTCTCGACTTGGAGCTCAGAGAACGTGTGTGAGAATGAGAGTTTGGAGAAGGAGAAGGCTTTTGGACTTTGCAGGTATCCATTCTAGCCTAACTCGTTCTCATGTTGTTATTTGCTTATTGTTACCTTGTTTAGTTGTTGTTGTGCCTTAGTTGCTGTGTTGTTTAGCAATAGGCTTGATCACTTAAGGTTTGTGTTGGTTTAAGGAGTTTAACACCTCAAAGCCCATTTTTTAAGTGTAAAACCCCTTATTTCCTCTGGTGAGACCTTAGGAGAAGTTAGAATCTAGAAAGGACCGAGATTCTGCGCTAGAATGAGTTTCTGGACCTCAGCAAACGTTCGACCCTCTTGGTCAAATGTTCGATGCTTGAGCTTAGAATGTTCAACCCTTCTAATCAAACGTTCGATGCTCGGACAGAATGTCCTTTTAAGTTATTAGAGGCCTAAGACTTATTTAGCTTAAGGCATGAGACTAATGATAAGATCATTTCTCAGATTCGGAAGTCAGAGACTGCGTGGAAGATTATTTTGGTTGATCCTTACGACTCAAGTGAGTAAAAACTCACACGAATACTTGTTATTGTTATACTTTTTCACATAGCATGACTATTTTGATGTACAAAACCCGCATGTTTACAACTCTCATGAAATGCCTATTTATTCTCAACTGTGAACTTCATTTGTGAAAATGATTGTAATTAACAAAGATAATGAAATGATGAGTTGTGAAAAGCATGCATATAAAAGACACAAAAGACTAATGTGGATTGTATGACATGGTACACCGGTACGTGCAGTAGAACTGTCATGGGCTTACTATTATTACAAGTTGATTCTATGGCCAAATGTTTCTTTTTCCGATGAGGGTCTTGGATCCAATAGTTAAGAATTTGTGACCAGCGCACCATTTTTCGAGTGGAGTCACCGTTACGGCTTTACTAATCAGTGTGGACCATCCAAGGTCGGATTGCTAGTATAAGACGATATGTTTGTGCAATGTCTAGGGCACCAGAATTGTACCAGAAGTCCTTTGGGATGCACAAACCTTGCTGAGAGAGGGTAATATCTCCGGTAGACTATATTGTTAACATATCACATGTTCTTGATTATATCATGTATTATACATATACTGCATTGTCATAACATGTTTATACCGCAAATGAGAATAACAATGCCTGTGATTTATAAACTAAGTTCACAAAAATGATAACCTGTATAACATGTGCATTATTACTTACTAAGTCGTGGATTTACTCTTGTATCCTTTTTCCACCTATGATCTTATGCTGCTTCATAAATAGTTTAGATGATGGCGGAGTATTCAAGGAGTATGGTCCAATTGGAGGACATTCTTCGAGTAATCTTTGAGGAGTTAGATCCCATGTGGCTGAGTAGGATGTGGCAGGCTGGAGGAGACTCCTGACGTGACATGATAGACATAGTCTACATTTTTTACGTTGTTAAAGCTAGGCTGTGATTTTGTTGATGTTATGTCAGATTCTGGTTGTAACCTTTCGTATTATTATGTTGACAGATCTTTGATCTTGATGACAATGGTTATTTATTAATATTAAGTTTGTTTTTTTTTTTTGTTATTCTAGTATTCTTCTTTGTGGGTATTAGTTGCTATCTCTATTCTTATTAAATGACAAGTCTTTTGCTGTAGACTTTCACCTTTGAGAGTGTATGATCCCTAAGTTTTGACCTTGGAGGGGTTGAGGCTAGGAGATGAACCACTAAGTCATTTACCAGTTAAATGATTTTGTCAGAGCATTACATTCGATGCACGTTACCCAGACTTCACAAACGAACCGCGCAATGTCAGGGTAGGTTTAGCGTTAGATGGCTTCAATCCTTTTGGGAACATGAGCACTAGTCATAGTACTTGGTCGGTAATGTTAGTACCCCACAACTTGCCTCCATGGATGTGCATGAAACAACCGAATTTTATGTTATGCTTGCTTATCCCAAGTTCACTTGGAATGAATATAGATGTCTACTTACAACCGCTAAAACAAAGTCGGTTGCACGACCACAATTAACGTCAGTTGTCATCGAACCGACGCCAAAAATAATTCTAGACGATATCGGTCGTCCATTTGGACCCGACGCGAATCAACCGACCACAAACAGTTCACGTCGATTAAACAGTATATTCTAGTCGTTTTGCAAACGACACCAATTAGAGTTTTTTTTTTTGTAGTTATAACTAATAATTAATATAAATTTACAAAAAAAAAATCACGACATTTACTTTATATATGTAATGAATAAGTTAATTGAGTAGCTTGTGAACAAGCTCAAACTCATTCAAAAAATAAATGAACAGATTATCTAGCTTGGTGATAAGCTTGAGCTCGGCAAATGTTAAAAAAAAAAAAATTAAACGAACTGAGCTTGAACATTCAATACTCAGCTTGGCTCAGTTCGATTACAGGCCTAGTTACCTTAGATTCAAGTTGTAAGTAAGTACAAGTGTTGTAATTTGGTCATGTATTTTGAACTATTATCCTAGCATATTTTGTTTGGGTCTTTTGTTCGTCAGTCTTATCATGTTTGGAAGTTTTTATTGGACAATCTTTTATGTGATGTGTTCTTGTTTGACGGGGCTTATTATTCTAAAGTGCTATGATTTCATATTTGAGGTAATGTGCATTACCACAATTAAGGCTCTTAAATAAATTTTATGTTATATCAAACTTTCCTTGACATGTTTACTAAGTTTAGAGAACTTTAGTAAATAATATAACAGAGTAAAAAAAAAACACCTAACACACTATTTTCTTTTCATTTTTATGTCAAATCAAAATACTTTTTCAAAACAACAAAACAGAAAATACACTGTAAAAAGTTTTGCCAAACGATCTACTCGTATGAATTCAAAAATAATTGTAGATTTATTGATAGCCTAAAGAGAGGAACATAGACAAATTAATAGTCGTCCTTTGCAGCTACTAATAGCGTATGTGAATCAATCACGTCAAACTAATGGGTTAATAGAAGGAGATCAAGATCCACTATAATTTTTTTTTTATGTGAATTTAGGTTTGAAAAATGCTACCTAAAAAGTTGGCATGTTGCCCAAGAAATAATTAAAAAAAATCATTTTAAAAAGTTTTTTTTTTAATTTTTAAAGATGGCGTTTATTCTTTAGCAAATCAAAAGATAGATTTTTTTTTTTTTGCTTATGAAAATATACACAATTTTAATTGGAGAATCTAAAAGGGAATCCTTATCCAAATAGTAGAGAGCCGTTTGGCAAACGATTTTGTTTGGTTGGGAATTATTGACTTTTGATGTGATATAAAGTAGAAGGAAAGTTATAAATTTTTTGTATGGAAAAATAAAATTTTTGGCTTTTTAGTGAGTATTTTATTTAAAAAGTAAAAAAAGTTGTTAAAAAATAGTTAATGTGATATAAAAAGCGGAATTTTTTTTTTTGAAAAAATCAAAATGATGAACAATAAAATTGGGTTGTTTGCTAAACATACCCAGAGTTGTTTATGGATGTTAGCATATTATTACGGTTCTCTAACATTTGCTTCTCCAAATTCTTACGTCATCTGGAGGACAACTTAGACAAGTCTGGCTCCTTGCCAGACGCCAGAGGACAAAGCTTCAGATAAGACGACTGTGCCTCTATGTTGTCGAACGAACACCACTAAAATAAAACTTGGCTATCACCCTTCCTCTTTTCCATCAAAACCACATAATTATAATAATAATGAATTATTATCATTATTATAATTATTATATTATATATAAGAGCCGTCCTCTCTGTAGTGTTTCAGCCTTGTTTTGGTTCTCCTTTTGCAAGTTGGTTTTGGAGTTCCAACATGTTAGTAATACTAATATGATTTGGTGTTTGATTTCCTTAGCCGACTTCACACCTTATAAAAGGAATAGGGCTGTTTGACTTTGAGATAGAGGAGAGCACGCACAGTGTAGTGCGTTGGAGAGTACAGCCCACTACAAAGTCTCTTTGTTAGTTTTTTCACAGTGTTTGTGCCACATGACACATTGAGGATTAAGTGTTTTTTTTTTTTCTCTTTTTGTTATTAATTCTCTTTTGTATGAGAGTGAGATTTGGGTGTATTGAAACTTTGGGTTTTGAGTGGTTTTCTCCCTATTACTAATTTGTACTCTATCTTTTGTTAGTGAATTTCCTCCAGATCGTCTCTGCCAATGGATGTAGGTTTGTTAAGCTGAACCACTTAAATCTTTGTGTCTTGTGTGACTAGTTTATTTTATATTCTGCTATTTTCTGCTTATTTAGAGATCCTAAATTCCGTTTTGTCACAACAAACTGGTATCAGAGTTTGGGTTCTTTATTTTATGGGATGACTTCTGCAAAATTTGAAGTAGAAAAGTTTGATGATCAGAATAATTTCAGTCTTTGGTGCATCAAGATGCGTGTTTTGTTGCGACAACAAAGTTTGGCAAAGATTTTGGATGGCAAGACGCCATCAACATCATCAAGTGAGAAATTTGTGGAACTTAAAGAAAAAGCCCACAATTCAATTTTGTTGTCTATTTCAGATGGAGTTTTGAGAGAAGTCGCCGATGAAGAAACTGCCGTTGGACTTTGGAAGAAGTTAGAAAGTTTGTATATGAAGAAGTCTCTCACTAACCGATTGTTTCTGAAGAAACGATTATAGACCCTCAAGATGGAAGAAGGTACGCCTCTTGGTAATCATATTGATGAATTTAATAAAATTCTTATGGACTTGAAAAATATTGATATTCAAATTGATGATGAAGATCAAGCCTTGATTTTGTTATGTTCACTACCTGAGTTCTTTGATAATTTCGTTAATTCAATATTATGTGGTAAAGATATCATCTCGTTAGTAAACGTTAAGTCTTCTTTGAATTCTATGGAATTGAGAACAAGATTAAATGGAAAGGTAGTGATAATCAGGCAGAGGGTTTATTTGTTAAGGGCCGTTCAGAAAAATTCTTTAATTCTAGATATCGATCTAGTGAGAGAGACTTAGATAAAAGAGGCCGATCGCAATCCAACTCGAAGAACAATTTTAAGTGTTATTATTGTAAAAAGTATGGGCATTACAAATCTGAGTGTCCGAAGCTGCAAAATAAAGAGGAAGGTGATGAGCCAAGTTTCTCTTCTGTGGCTGGTGTTGTCAAAGAAAATTATGAGGATTCAGAATTTGTCCTTGCAGTTACTGTTTCTGATGGTCATTTTAACGACAAGTGGATCCTTGATACTGCATGTACATTTCATATGTCCCCTAAAAAGGATTGGTTTAGTACTTATGAGTCAGTAAATGGTGGTATAGTCTTGATAGGAAACGATGTTGCCTGCAAGATTATTGGTATCGGTACAATCAAAATAAGGATGCACAATGAGATTGTTAGGCTTTGACGAATGTTCGACACATACCAGATTTGAAGAAAAATCTTATTTCTTGGGCACTTTGGACTCCTTTGAATACAAGTATTCCGGTGAAGGTAGAGTTATCAGGGTTAGTAATGACTCATTGATTGTGATGGAAGGTAACAAGGTTGATGGCTTCTACTTTCTTCAGGGCAGTACGGTGACAGCTTCAGATGTTGTGTCTTCTTCAGATAATCTAGAGTCAGACACTACCCGGTTATGGCAAATGTGGTTGGGTCATAGCATGGAGGTGGAGCTTCAGGTGGAAGCTTTATAGATGGTGCAAGATGGCACTCAAGATCAGCCCGTCACAGATGGTCATGATTCCGGTTCTTTTGATGATGATCCACAAGAAGAGCAAGATATCAATATTGCGACTGGTAGACAGAGGAGGCTGATTAGTCCACCTCAGAGATATGGCTATGCAGATTTGGTAGCGCATGCACTTACTGTGGCAGAGAACACCACGTTCCAGAAGCCTTCCGCTCTTTCAGAAGATGTCACAAGTAGTGAGTCTGCATATCGGGTTATTGCCATGAATGGGGAGATTGAGTCTTTTCATAAGAACCAAACATGTGATTTGGTGAAATTGTCTAAGAGTGCTAAGACTGTCAAGTTGAGAAGATCGTCGTATGGCTTGAAACAATCTCATCGTCAGTGGTACAAGCACCTCATGTATTACAGACAATTGTTAGATGGTTCTTTTGTTTATTTATTGCTCTATGTGGATGATATACTTATTGTTGCTAAAAGCATGTTTGAAGTTAAGAGATTGAAATCTCTTTTGGGTGATGAATTTGAAATGATGGATTTTGGTGGTGCGAAGAAAATCCATTGGTCAGTGAGTACTTCGTATGACAAAGGGTTTGCCATTAGTTGGAAAGCGACATTATAGTTGACAGTTGCTTTGTCCACTATGGAGGCAAAGTATATGGCAGCGGTGGAGTCAATGAAAGAAGCAATTTGGTTAAGAGGTTTGGTCAATGATCTGGGTTTACAACAGAATGAGACTATTATATTTTGTGATAGCCTGAGCGC
>FXXK01002769.1:11090-47848 GCA_900184695.1 Betula pendula
AATTGAGCAGGCTATAAAAAGGTTATTGTTAAGTTTGGCATGAAAAGTAGAATCATGTCTACAACCGTTAGCCTTTTTTGTTTTTGTGTTTTTCGTTTTTCCACAATGCTGTCTTTTCTTATTTTAGGAGTTCACAAAGTGCTGCTAGTTGTCACTGTCATCTGTACTTGTAATAGCTTTAACATGCCAACTAAAAGCATTGCAGTTGATTGTTGTTATGCAAGCTTTCACATGACAATGAAGGCATAACAAATTTTCAGTTTTTGTTTTTCTTGATAATAGGTCCTGTCATTATGAAGTTATTGTAGAGTTATCGAATTCGTAAATTAATGAGCTTTATTCAATTGTGCATGAATCGGAAATTTATTGAAAGAATCTTTTATTATTTATTGACCGTAAGGGATTTTAGTAGCTGATGTTTCATATGTTAATATATCAACTAGTGGTTTTTTATGTTCTTACCTATGTTTTTGTACTCCTTAGGTGTCCATGGCCCAATTGTTCATGTGAGGCTGGCAGTGGTTGTCAAGGTAAGTTTGTTGTGGATGTCACATCATGGCTTGTTTCCTGTTTCAAGGTCAATTTTTTTTTTCCTTTTTTTGGGAAGTCATTTGATGCATGTTCTATGTTTGCCGCAAAGTCAAAGTTTGCAGGAAAGTCTATGTTTGGAGCAAAGTATTTCAAAAGGATATGCATATGTGGAATTTCAAAATGATACTGACGCACGAATAGCCAAGTTATGGATGAATAGGGTGGGTTTTAGTACAATGCTAGTGTAGAATTAGTAAATGTATGGAAACATGTGTCAGAAAATTGATGCTACTAATTTGGCTTAATGCAGAACATATTTGACGCCAACAGAATTAAAGTAGATTTAAAACTGTTGCCCCTAAAAACCTTGTCTCTACGACCAAAGGTGTTACAACCCCTAAGGGCCATTACCAATACATCAAAGAGAGATGTTGTTGATGGTGGGAAGGATGAACTCAAGCGGAAGAGGGAAGGTATGCCCCTTACACTAGGTTTATGGAGTGGCACATTGTACATATTTTTGTAATAGCTCTTTACTTTTGATGGATTAGCTTCTCCCCATCGGAATCCCTTTGCCTCACCAAGAAGGAGATCCCCTGGTTCTCAAAGGAGTGGATCTTCTAGATGACTGCCAGATTCTTCTCTACATCGTCGATTAGAATCTCCTTATAGACGTGGTGATACATCTTCAAGCAGAGGTCCATCTCCACTAAGGCACAACAGACCCCTCCTCCTTGCTAGGTTCGCTACAAATTACTATCTTGCTTGTTTCATGTATTCACTAATTTTGATGCCAGTCAACTGATTATCATTATCTTGTTAGTAGACAATACTGGATTTTCATTATCTCACGGCCTGGAGGTCTCCGCTAGATCACTTTCACGATGACAGCTTGGCAGTACTGGCTGGTTCCATTGTGAAGCAAATTCCACTTGTCTTTGAATCTGTCTAGTGATTTGATGTTGTCAACCTCATAGGGACACCTAATAGTGACATCTAGAATAGGGACACTTTGCCCCTTTTCTTTCTTACAATTAAATCTAGATAAGTTGGGTTTAGGACTTGTGTTGGTAGCTTTAAATGTTCAACTCTTTCATGGATTTTGTTTGTTCTGATGAAAAGTTGCTAATGTCTAGGCCTTTGAAAGGAAGAAGCATTAGCAACGAGAGCTAAGTGGAGCGCATGCAGCCGCAGTAGTTCACCGCTGCCACCTCACCCTCGCTCTCTCTCTCTCTCTCTCTCTCTCCTTTGCTCCACACAAACAGAAAAAATCTTTTTTTTTTTTTATAGATTTATTCATAAAAAAAAAAAAAAAAAAAAAAAAAAAAAAAAAAAAATTAAAAAAAAATGGTAAGTAATATGGTTTGTTGACAACAAGAACAAGATATTATGCCTATAATATGCTATTATGCACCAGTGTTACCATTTGGGGTTATATCATTTGAGTTTAGTTGTGCTATTGGTAGACTCATTTACAATTGTTATAACTTGGCAGTAAAAAATAGCCATTGGATTAATACTAGTAAAAAAATAAAATGTTAATCTTAGAGCTGATTTATGACAATGGTACATGAATCTATTATATAGCAATTTTCTATATATATTAGTTATGGTAGAGGCTCTATTTTGTACTGGTTGTTGGTTTATTTCTTAAAAGTACTTTGCGTTTTCTAGCTTGTTGAAGGATAGTGCCAATCCATGTGCAACGTAAAGAACGTTGCGTTTCTCAAACGCCAAATAAATCAATAATATGAGCTTTTAAATGAGGTTGGACACCATATGTGGATTCTTCAATTTGGGCCTGTTATTCAGTCCACAATTAAATCCTTCATTTTTTATTGGTCTCTTAGGTTCTATCGAAAATGAAAGTAGAAACTTAGGAATGTGCTGACTGTTTCATATGGTATAAGAAATTGGGTTAGTCCTTGTCTAACCGAGAGACTATTGAGGTTAAAAAAATAATTAGGACGTTTTATCTTTTCTCGATTTTAAATAACGTCTGAGACATAGATCCTTATATTTGGGATGACTTTGTGGGAGAAGGATCTCCTCTTCATTTCGTTTGAAATGGAGAGATTAGGTTTGTTCAAATATGAAGGGAAAAATTGTTCCAAATTTAATTTGAAACAATTTTTCCCCTCTTTTAACACTAACTAGCTCATCTAAATGAATAAGATCCCATTCCGAAATTGTGGGGCTTTTTTGGCATGGCAAAATGATGTTCATAGCAGTTATACACTAGTGAATTAAGTTATTCTACAGATGATTTAAAATATTTGTAAGCAAAAGTACAAATCAAATATAAATTCAAATAAAAATAAACATGCACAATGGTTTTTACAATTTGCTCGAGAAACAAAAAATAAATAAACTTTTAGTAATAGATCTTCAAAATTTTCACAAGTTCAAACACTTGTCCCAATCTCACAAAAAGAAGAGAAGAGAACAAATTCCTTTGGCAACATTAGACATTGAGTGTTTGCATAACAACGTAAAGCAACATTCTGTTATAACTGTCTTCACAAAAAAAAAAAAAAAAAAAAACTCTCTTTGCACCTGGCACTTCATTTTTTGCTTGATTTCTTCTCTAAATCTACTTACCCTGCAAGTTTAACACACCCATAATGCAAGTTTAACACACCCATAAGCACTACCAAACATAACCAATAGCAATGTCAATAAAAATAGGTAAGGACTTTCATCTGAAAAAGATTGAAAATAATAGCCAAGGAAAATTCTAGGAAAAGATTTATTGGAATTAGTTTTCCCTTAATTGATCACGTGTTTTTTTATCATATACAACATGGAAGGGGGGACATCCAAGTTGAAATCTATAGCAAGCAACCCTCAAAGAACAATTCTAGAACACTTCTTTGGCCTTATGAACATGGAGAAGGTTCAACCAATTGTCGGATGGTTGAAATTCTACTTTTGAGAAAGGTATTTGTTGGCTTATGTGCAAAGAAATTCATCATTGGGCTTGAATAGACACACCTAAGGTGACATCTATTCAACAATTCCAAGTTGATGCAAGATTCACTTGCGAACTTTTGTTGGAAATCCATTACTAGGCTTGAAAAATCACATGCTCTTTGTATATGATATTTTTTGAAGGATTTGAGATTGATACACATATCTTGCCTCGTTATGATATGGTTTAGAGAAACAGGACTCAGAGTAATGCCATTTAATTACAAAAAAAAAAGAGATAAATAAGAACAATCAAATCATACGGAATATAAAATACTCGCAATTATTTTAAGAAAGTAGTGGTGCATAAGGCAATAGGATTGACAACAACAACAACAATAGGTAAAGAAATGGTCTAGTATCTTGGGCAAAGAACTAACCATTTGGTCGTTGTTTATTTAAGTCAGTGCATAACGGAACCATACAATGCTTTGATATTTATTCATTTTTCACTGTAAATAACCATCTCCATATGGAATAATTTAAAAGGGAGCCCAAATAAATAACCCTATAATAAATACTCCACACAATGCATCAATATTTTATTCTGGATAATATCTTTCACCTTATATAACCATCTCCATATAGAATAATTCACAGTGATGATCTTCTCAATAAAGTAATTGCATAAGAACATGGAACAAATAGAGAATATTTAATATATAGACTTAATATTATGGCTTCTCGCACTTCCTTCTCCTCCAAATCTACTTAATAGTGAGATCTCGTAAATTCTTGTCTCTTGAGTTTTTGTAACTCTTATTTCAATACACCCCCGCAAACCCAACGGTAGATCACGAATGTTGAGGTTTGAGCAAAGTATAGCAAATCTTGTGGACACTAACGGCTTGGTAAGAAGGTTAGAAATTTGATCTTTACTTGAGATAAAGCGTCATGGAACGGTCGGATCTCGCCGAAAAATACCAAGAGACAGTTGGATCTTGCTGCAAACATCAAAGCCAAATATGAGGGCCAACTTGGGCCGAAAATATGAGAGCCAACAATAGACTGAAAATAATGCCAATTATGGGTCGAAAATGAGCCAACAATGGGATGAAATGAGGCCAATTATGGCCATAAAATAAGTTTGGGTTTTCAAAATAACCTGGCTCTGATACCATGTTAAATTAAAAAAATTATCTAAAGAGATAAAAACATGAAAGACACAAAATTAAGGTGGTTCGACCTATAGCCTACGTCCACACGTCAAAGCCTTTTCTTGACTACATCTTTTCTTTATAATTTGATTGTATACAGGACTCTATTTATAGAGAAAAAGTTTAAATATTACATGTCTCTTCTACTTTTACATTAACAACAGTAATTAATTTATACAAATCATCTTATAACTTTTGAGTTCTTATAACTCTTATCTATTGAGATCTCGTAAACTCTTGTAGAAACTCACCTTCCAAAACAGTCAAACTCTTATCCTTCATCCCCCTTTCAATTAATCAAGAGTCGAATCATTAGAGATAACATTATCAACTGTAATTATGAAAACACTATCAAGCCCCCATTCTACCAATGTAGTCTCCAATACTCTTCCAATTGTGTCACCCTTATGATTGATACTTACGCAAAACTTAAGGATTTTTCTTATGCATTATCCAATCACAATCTATCCAATGAGCGGTAACAAACAACAGACTTGTAAACAAGTAGTTTTTTAGTTTGTTTCTGTTGTGGTGGAAGGGAAGATGTGGGGCTTTGAGCATTTATGGAGAAAGGTGTTCCGGGATTGTCCTCCATAAGAATAGGTGCATGGCTACATACGGGTGCTACACTTGTACCAATTATACCACTATGAGTGTCTTTCATTTGTTATTAAATAAATGGTAAATTATATTCAACTACCAGCAGGTAAAATCTCATTTAAAGAAAACTGTGACTTTAACAAACATCATAAATAACATAAGCAAACAGATCAAATTAGCAACGAAGACTAGACGGTTCAAAAAAAAAAAAAAAACCAATGATAAAATCAGAGTCAGTCCAAAACACTAACCACACAAACCCTAACTAAACTCCTAACCCACTCAAAAGGCCTAGATATCCCACACAAACTAGCACAAATGTCAAATTCTTACAAATCCATAAATCAGAGTTAGTTCAGAAGACTAACCCACAAACCCTAACTAAACTCCTAATCCATTCAAAAGGCCCATATATCCCACACAAACCTTAAAAATTCTTACAGATCCAAAAAACTCTTACCTAAACTGAGATTTGAGATCGAGAGAGGTTGAGCTACTAAGCCTTGAGCTGAGAAACGAGAGTAAGAGACGAGCCTGAGAAATGAGCGTGAGAAGTTAGGTTAACTTGAGTTTGAGAGTCTGAGAGACAAGAGAGAAAATACCTTGTGAGGTGCGGTGCTAGAGAGTAGTAGAGAAATTGTGTTTAACAAATACCCTAAACACCAAAACAACGTCGTTTTGGTTATATATATATTAACTCATCAAATATTACCATGTTGTCTACTTTTGAATCTTGTTGAACATCCAAAAATAAATTTCTTAATCCCATTAATTAAAAACGCTTGTAGAAACACAACAAAAGGAGGGCATCAGTGAGAGAGATACATAATAAGGGTATAGAAAACGGGTCTCTAGCTAACATGTCAGTACCACCATTCGATTTATGTTAAGAATATAAGCAAAACATTATAGGGTTTGAGCAACTAACCTCAATCATAATTAGGCAAGCTACGTGAGATGAGATGAGAGCCGAAGACGCCTAAGACAATGGAGAGACCGAGAGAGGGTGAGACCGACAAATTAAAGACAATGTCAGAGAGACCGTGAGAGAGAGAGAGAGAGAGGGAGATCGAAAGAAAGAGAGAGAGCGGCGTTGGGCTGGGTGAGGTGAGTTCGTAAATCGTAATTTAGAGGTTTTTACTTAAAAAAAAAGGGGGGGTTAGACAGGTCATTTGTAGGTCAAGCAAGTTGACCCGTTTGGCACGTTTATTATAAACCAAAGGAACAGAAACCAAGGGGAGCTGATTTAACTCCACCCAACTCCATCCAACTCAATTTTTTTCAAAAGTCTATAACTCAATTCTAAAAAAATATAAAAAAATTATATTTATATTCTAAAAAACAAAAAATCTGAAATGTTTGGGGGTGGTTCGAAACCACCTTCAAAAAAAAATTTCTTCAGTTTTTATTTTACAATTAAAATAGAATTTTTTATTTATTTTTTATTTTACTTTTTCCAAATATATTCACTTACTCAAACATTTTTTTTTAGGCCTATAATCGAGCCGAGTCGAGCTTTGCAATTTCAAGATTGGCTTGTTTAGGAGGATATATATTTGAGCCGAGCTCGAGTTCAAACCGAGTTATGAAATGTGTGTTCAAACTCAGCTCATTAGAAACTCGGGCAAGCTCGAGCTTGAACCCATTGATAATGTTATTTGAGCTAAGCTGGGTACTTGATCAAGCTCAAGTTAGGCTATTGAATTTTTTAATGTGTGATCCAAGCGAAGTTCAAGTCTGAGTTTGTGAACAACCTTTATACATTTATCTAAAATATAAATATATAATATGTAACTATATAAGGCAAATTATACAATATAATATATAACTATAGTCTATAGATAACAAATTAATAGAATATTATTATATATAACTATAGAATAAAAACTATAGTATAAGTAAAATATGAACAAATAGTAAGTCAAGCATACTTATATAACTAATTAACTATATTATAAGTATAGCATATTTGTAGTTATATATATATATAGTTTATATATTAACTATTCAATATAATTATATTGTTATCTACTAACTATATATTAATAACTAAATATGTTAGTTTATAAACTAATTAGTTAGTATGTTATAATAATATATACATACACACATTGATATATACATTCATAGTAATACTACTATATATCAAAGTATTATAATTAGAGTAATGATAGAACACAGTCCAGGCTAATATGAACAGTAGCACACGCAATATATTGTGCAGTCACCTGCTATTTTAAAAAAAATAAATAAATAAATAAATTTCCTGCATTAAAATCAGCTTTTTCTTGGTGTGTATTACTGTTCATATCCGCCTGGACTGTGTTCTATCATTACTCTTATAATTAATATGGAATATTATATTACTTAATTAGTATAATTAGTTACTTAAACATTACTATATATATATATATATATATATATAATATATATATATATTTTATATATATATATATATATATATATATATATATATATATATATCTATCAAAGTGACTTATATACTATAAGTAACATCTAATTATATTTATAATTAATTAGTTTCTTCGTAATATTAAGCTAATTGTATATATTAACTTACTAAGCTTGCGAGCCCTAAACAAAGTGACTTATATACTATAATGTGGGGGCGAATGGGTTATGTAGATTTGAAGCTAGATATGAGCAAGGCCTATGATAGATTGGAATGGAATTTTTTGGACGCTGTAATGAGAAGAATGGGTTTTGAGCATCATTGGATCCTGTTGATAATGCAGTGCCTGAAGTCTGTGAGGTATTCTATTCTTGTTAATGGTCAACAAATGGGTGATATCAGGCCTTCGAGAGGAATTCGACAAGGTGATCCACTGTCTCCTTATTTATTTATTCTATGTGCGGAAGCCCTGAGTTCGTTGTTACACCATGCAGAAAGCACGGGATGGTTAGCTGGAGTTCCTACATCCCCAAAAGGGTCGCGGTTGAATCATTTATTCTTTGCTGATGACAGTCTGCTGTTCTGTAAGGCAACATCTGGGGAATGGTGCAGATTATCCAATTTATTGGAACAGTATGAGAAGGCGTCTGGCCAAAAACTGAATAAAGAAAAAACCTCAATTTTTTTCAGTCGTAATACAAGTCAAGAGGCCAAGGATTGTATCCTTCGATTATCTGGTATTCCAGCTACACAGAGGTATGATAAGTATTTGGGATTGCCGGCACTTGTTGGAAAGTCAAGAGTACGTGAGTTTCAAAGTATTAAAGAGCGGGTATGGAAACGTCTGAATGACTGGAAGACGAAGTTTCTTTCCCAGGCGGGGAAGGAGATCCTAATAAAAGCAGTGATCCAAGCCATTCCAACCTATAGCATGAGTATTTTCTTATTGCCAAAGGTATTATATAAAGAGCTCAATTCTTTGATGCAAAAATTCTGGTGGGGTCACAAGGAAAATACCTCCAAGATTCATTGGATGAGCTGGGACAAAATGGGGGTTGCAAAATCTAAGGGAGGCATGGGATTTCGGGAGCTCTCAAGTTTTAATAAAGCGCTGCTAGCTAAACAGTGTTGGAGATTACTACAAGAACCGGACAGTCTGGTGGCCAGAATTATGAAAGCCAAATATTTCCGTAATGTGGCCTTCATGGATGTATCCTTATGTAAACGACCGTCTTTTGCTTTTAGGAGTATTTGCTCGGCTCGTGAATTATTAAAAGAAGGGCTAGTATGGAGAATTGGGAATGGAGAAGATGTTAACATTTGGGGTGATAAATGGCTGCCAACCCCGTCAACCTATGCTGTTCAATCACCGAGGTGTATTCTATCGGAAAATGCAAAAGTTGTGGAGCTCATTGACAAAGATTCTAAATGGTGGAATTTACCCTTAATTCATGACATTTTTCGGGTAGAGGAGGCTGTTTTAATTCCTCAAATTCCTCTTAGCAGATATAATCAGAAAGATGTGCTGACCTGGCAGGGAACTACATCGGGGGAATTTACAGTGAGAAGTGCGTATCATATGGAGAGAGACAGAACAGAACTTCTGAGGGGGGAGGGGTCAAAAAGTTCAGGGATGAGCAACTTTTGGAAGACAATTTGGGGCTTGAGGGTCCCAATCCTGTCAAGATGTTTGTTTGGAGAGCTTGTAATAATATCCTTCCTACTAAAGACAATCTGCAAAAAAGAGGTATGGTTTTGGACCCTTTATGTATTTTCTGTATGTCTGAGTGTGAAACAGTCAAACATATTCTATGGGATTGCCCATCTGCCTCCGATGTCTGGGGTGTCTGTGGGAGAAAAGTTCAAAAGAGCAGTGGGGAGGGAAGTACTTTCATTGAAGTATTGGAGAATATGATTGCACGAGGCACTATTGAAGATCTTGAGTTTCATGCAGTAATTGCAAGGAAAATCTGGTTTAGAAGGAATACAGTGGTTCATGGGGGGAAGTTCTCTCACCCAAATGTTTTGCTTCAGGAGGCTGTTTCTTCTTTTACTGATTATAAGAACATTAATGCTAAAGATGGGAGGCCACCACAGCTCCCTATTACAAGAGTTCCAATTAAGTGGCAATTTTCACCACCTGGTCTATACAAAGTTAATTAGGATGCAGCCATTGATTCTTTGAATAAACGTATGGGAATGGGTATTATTGTAAGAGATTGTGCGGGTCAAGTGATCGTAGCAAAAAGTCAGACTGTTTTTTTCCTTCAAGATCCTGTCATTGCAGAAGTACAAGCAGCACTATGTGCTGTGGAGTTTAGCAGAGACTTGGGTTTACAAAGCATTATTTTGGAAGGTGACTCTTTGGAAGTGGTTAATGCTTTAAAAGATCCAAGACCAAATTGGACTAAATATGGACAATTGGTGGCAGATGCAAAAGGGATTCTTATTATGTTCCGTAGTTGGCAGATTTGTCACACCAACAGAGAAGCTAATTGTGCGGCTCATGGTCTAGCTAAGGTAGCTGTAAAGCAAATCATGGATAGAGTATAGATAGAAAATATTCCTATGTGTATTCGTGATATTGTAATTTTAGAGCTTTTAGCTCTAGCTATTTAGAGTTTTTATGCTCTAGATTTTTTCGTTGATTATGAATGAAAGAATGAATTTTTTTTTCAAAAAAAAAAAGTAACTACTTAATTGTATTTAATAGTTAGTTAGTTTTTTCGTAATATTAAGTTAATTAGTATATATTAACTAACTAGGTTTGCGAACCCTAAACAAGTCGAGCGAGCCGATTCGGTTGAGCCTTAAACAAGCTAAGTTCGCGAGCCCCTATCAAGTTCTGTCGGACAAGTCGGGTATATATCATTTACTAATCGAGCATGTTTCTACAATAACGAGCAGATTTCTACAGTACCGGGCTCGAGCTCGGGTCGAGTTTTACCGAGCGAGTATCAATCAGACTGATTTATTTATTGTTCTATTTTTTTCTAAATCATCCAAATATAATTTTATTTTTTTTGTCTCAATATTCATAAAGTTGATAAAAAATCGAACACCAAAACGAGCGCATTATCGCCCAATACTAATGCAAGGACGATTCCACCACCAGTGCCACCGCCTCGGACAGCAGCGGCGAATCGGCTCGGCTCGCCCCCATCAATTATCTCCACCTCGCGATCCTCTGCCCGCCCAACTCGCTTCTCGTCGCCCACTCCGTCACTTTCCTCGCCCAGGGCTTCTCGCAGCTCCTCTCTGACAAGTGAAGCCCTCTCTCTGTCTCACTCTCATTTGAGCTTGAATTTAGATTATAACTAATCATAGGGCTCGGTTTTGGTGTGAAATTTGGTTTGATTTTGCGTGAACTACTTCTAGTAGAGGCTAGTCATGCGGATCCACTTCAATTTTGTTTAGTTTTCTGTTTGGTTGCTTAGAAAACGTAGGAAAGGAGCAACAACAAAACAATGCCCACTCTACTTGCTTAATACAACCGTGTTCCTTGTAATTGAATTTCAGACATTAATTCTCATTGTCGGGAAGCATTACGTTGAATTTCGCGTTTGTATTTTATTTTCCTTTATTTTTGCTCTCAATTTTCTAAGTGATCCAACAAGGCATCTGTGTTGAGTAAAGGAACTTGGAATTCTGAAGTAAGTTGACAATTACTTATTTTACTTGAATTCTGTGGCGTTGTGTGTGCAAAAGATACTGCAATTTGATGGTCAGGTATCTCAGCTGCGGTTGCATCCAAATCATTTGGTTGCTGGAAGTTCTGCTGCCACTTATATTTTCTTACTTCAACATGGGAATAATGAAGTTGTTCAACAAGCAGTGACCTCATTGCTGGGAAAAACATTGGGTCATGGAGATGGGTTCAATAGTAGTTTAGATGCTAAATCCTATTCAAAACATGAGTTGTTTGCGTTGATTAAATTTGATTTTAAAGTTCTGTTGACTTGTGTTTCCTTAGGTTGGCGTAGCAGTTTGGTTGGCCAACCAGACATTGCCTCCTTGTATCTTAAGAAGTCAGAGCAGTTGGTGTCTTTTATCATTGAGAAACTGAATCCTTTTGACTTACCAGTTCAGGCATTTGTGGAGTTGCAAGTCAATGTTATCAAGATGTTGGAAAGGCTAACTGCAGTTGAATTTTTAAGCAAGTCCTCCTTAAGATTTCAGAGTAATGAGAAACCTTCCTTGGATGTTGCTGCTGAAAAAGTCCCTGATGATGAAAATTTCAGGGATGGGCTTTCAGCTATTATCATTGACCATCTGGGGGAAGTACAGCTTGCTCATAGTCAAAGCTCTTCATGTTTCTTCTCCTTTTGCAGTTAAAGAATTAGCCCTAGGTTGAGTCCAAAGAGTATGCAAGAATAGTAATGCTATTTCTGAGAACTCAAACTCAAACACTTATTTCTATGAAGCATTTGGATATGTTGGTATTATTGGGAATATTGTTTTCTCTGTTTTAGATACTGCGTCTGACAGGGAACCAAAAGTGAGGTCACATGTTGCAGTAGTTTTAGAGCTGCTTCTGCAAGCAAGACTTGTGGATCCCATGTACTTTTATCCTATTGCTGTAGTGGTTCTAGAAAAACTTGGTGATCCAGATATTGATGTGAAATACACATTTGTGAGGAAAGAAATCCCCACATGCACAACAATTTTGTGTATACCAATTATATGTAACCTTTCTTTAACTTATAAACATGGAACGAAAATATTGAACACTTTTACTTTTTAAAATCACTCTCCCTTAATAGTTCATTTATTTCATCATTTTATTTTAGTTGTCGGGTGGAAGTTGAGCTACATGATACAAGTGGTTCATTGGTGGCCTCGTTGTTTGGAGATGATGCTGAAAAAATCTTAGGATGCTTGGCAACAAAATTCATGTTGGAAACGACTAAGGTATAAAATAAAATAACTAATGTTCCCCGTATCATTTTAGTTGCTCAATTGCATGAATATAAGTTGTGTATCTGTTTAAATAGGAGAGAATGAATGAGGCTTTACATGCTTAAACGATATGCTATAGATTTATTGCATTCTACAAAAGAGCAAAAACTGCACATATATCTTCTCTTGAGCTTTAGGTGGGAAAAGAAATTGCCATGCTCTTGCATCAAAAGCTCATAATTTGTTTCTCCTTAGATTATCCGTTGTGGTATGTGCTAAGATCTGAATTATCAAGGTGCAACTAGCTCACTTCAAACAACATAATGATTTATTACACTACCTATCTTAGGAAGATATTTGGAAATAATTTTTTGCTTTTGTTAATTTTTTTAATTGATGAATTTAGTTAATGGGTACGTCGTACAAGGAATGCTACAACTTACACAATCAGCCTAGCTAAAAAGAAAGCAATCAAATTCAAATGGGAACAAACTAACAATAGAAACAGCTAAAGATAGTTATTAGTACTATTCTGTTTACTAGCTTCAGTAGCTTTCTTCAATACTTTAGAAGAACATAAATTATCCCAAATATTAGCATGTATAGCATTAAACAAATCTATCCTGAGTTTGCATTTTCCAACATTAATGCATATATAGTGCAAATAATTATGGTTGTTCAATTGCATGAGTACAACATTATTCAATTATATATGTTTAAATGAAACAACGCACATATGTATGTAAGTTAACTTTTTTTTTGTTCTTATCAAATTGATGGCTAGAGTGATCTAAAAACAATTGAATCATGTTTTCTTTTCTTTGTTTCCTTCTTTTTTTTTTTTGGTTGATCAATGTTCACCCTCAATATAAAATAAAATCTTCATGTATTTACTCTACTCAAAGTATGATGACATTACAAATATAGAAAGCATTGCAAAGCTTTCTTTTGAGCAGGAATTCATTATCCGACTACAAGCTGCGTTGCTTTATGCTCGTGAAGGACTACACCATAAATTCAATATTACTTCTCTTCATGATTCTCCAAATGAAAATGAATGAATTTATTTTCTCACTAATAGTAGATTGAAAAGTAATGTTTTTTAAAACCACTTTTGGTATCAAACAATGGCACATAAGGAACACAAACAAATACATTTTTACTCTTGAGTGTATTAATTTGTCTTTCAATATCAGTAGATAAAAAAGAATAACATATGCTCTCTTTTGTGTTACAATGTGTGCCATTTGGATTAACTTTTATCTTTTCTTGTACATTATATCCACTAACTTTTGTAATGCTATGCTGTCAATTCACTTTTATAATGCTATGCTGCCATTTGGAGGAGAAGGAAGTGCGAGGATCCATAATATTAAGTCTATATATTAGGTATTCTCTATTTGTTCCATGCTCTTATGCAATTACTTTATTGAGAATATCATCACTTTGAATTATTCCAAATAGAGATGGTTATATACGGTGGAATGGGAAAAAAGAAAAAGAAAAAGAAAAACCCAAGATGAATGTAATCAAGCTAGACTAGGATAATCATAAAATCTCAAATTGATCTCACAAGGATCTTGAGAAAGTAGGTTTAGTTAAAAAAATATTACTCTGATTCACAGAAAGAAGATTCTGAAACAAAACCAAAAAAATAAAAGACTGACTAAATTTTTGTACAGCCAATTATATATATATATGTATTTGTTGGGCATGGGAAGGGATTCATTCGTGTTATTTTCTTGGATATGCATTGTGGAAGCGATTTGTTTGTCCCTATATTTGTTTCTGTTTCTTGAAGTTTTGTTTGTGAGAGTATTTTAGTGATGGCTTTCGGTTATAACTCCTGATATTTGCTTCCTTTTGGAGCAGGTGTACCTCTGTTTTTTTTTTTTTTGGTGTTGTAGTATATGCAGAGGTAGAGGCTTTAGGTTGTTTACATTTAATGATCTTTTTTAACAAACAAAATGCACGGAATGATTTGTTTACATTATTGCTTTTTAATCTGAATTTGTTGGCTTGGATAGAGTTAATCTAATTATATGAACAAATTCGTCTAATTATAGATCAATCAAATTAGTGTTTGGAAGGATTAAGTCGCTATCACCAAATCAGTGGCGTGTTATTGACAAATTTTTTATTTTTTTTTTTCGTTGTTGTTCTTGACAGTGGCTGTTGGTTGTGCAATTTTTTTTTCAACTATTTGGTTGGTGAAACATAGGAAAATAAGTGAGGGTTTAGAATGTCATTTCGCAAGTTGTGGGTTGGAGTGGCGGTTGAATTTGAGGCTTTTTATTTAGTTCTTACGGTTTTTTAGAAGCACTACGGAGGAAAAGGAATATGGGTTTTAGCATGGAATTTGGATGGAATTTCACAGCAGTTTTGATTTCTATTAGAATACTTATGCTGATTTTACTAATGGCATAAGTGAGAGTGTGTAGACCTTCCTATATAATTGGATATATTTAAGTGGTTAATAAGATTTTTTTATGATAGTTGAGGCTATTATTCACTGATCATCGTTTTCTTTTACTAGAACCTTAAACTTTAGTGTTCTTGACTCTTTGTTTCCATGCTAGATTTGTTATGATTCCATGTATTGTATATGGCTAATCTAGAGTGCGCTTCAAACCCTAGTTTATGTGTTGCTAGATATCTACAAAACTTCAGAATGTCTTCAAATTCTGAAATGCATGACAAATAGTTACAATATTCAAGCAAGAAACGATGTGGCTGGAATGCATAATTAGCATTTGAGAGTTTCTCATAATACTTCTTGAATATATTCTTAGCTAAAAGATTAAATTGGCATTGTTTGAATGTCTGATTTTCTAAAATGAAGTTGTTTGTTCTCTCAGTTATGAGCATGAATCTTCAGATGGGAACGAAACTCTTTTCTCTTGCTGAACAAGGCAAGCCAAGAAGTACACCAAAATCATCTTTATTTTGGGTCGTCAGTGATGGAGAATAGGTAATTTATTGTACATACTTTGTAGCACAGGTTTATGTATTAGGCATCATATAGGTTTTGTTATACACTATATATTTGTTGAAGGAAAAGATAGCCTTGGGCTTCGTACTGTTTGTTTTAAAATATTAGTTTTTTTACTGTTGTTTATTAATCTGAACTGGCCACTTTATCTACCCCCACCCCCCCCCCCCCCCCCCAAAGGACAAGGAATTCATTTCTATTTCCTTATTGCAAGGAATTCAATTTGGCCCGTAGGTGAATGCTCAAAGAGGCGGAAGTGGGGGCCTGCCTATTTATTTGGCAGTTTGGTTGTATTTTGGTTCTTTTGTTTTATTTGGACTACATCCACAAATATTTTATTTCAGCAAGTGCAAAAGCCAAATGCTTTTAGTCATCCACTTATGTCTTGTTTGATTTGTCTTGTCTGATTTTGAGGAACAGATCATTGCTTTATCATTTGAAAAGATAAATATTATCCCTATGTTTAGCAATATCTATGACATTATTATGATTTTATGTCCACTGATTTTCAAACTTGAAGCTTACTATCAGAAGAAAAAGACAGAAACTGTTAACACACTTCAAGTGATGAAAGCTTGTGAATTTTTCTTTAGCACCAAAGATGAAGCCATAAACTGTGCATCAACACACTTTTTCCAGCACTTTGGAGTTGATTGAAAAGCAAAAAAAAAAAAGGAAAGGAAATTCAACTTCACAAGCGCTTGAAAAGGTAATGATAGATAGTGCTAAATTGTGAATGGCAAGTTGCACCATTAGGCAAGTAATACAGGTTGACAATGCTTTTCAAAATGGGGCACTGTGCTTTTGAGGGTGACATGATGCTCGGCCATAATAGGAACCCTTTTTGGTGTCATGGAAGGTTAGATATTTAAGTAAGATTTTCAGTCAAGTGTATTATCACAATTCACAAGGTATATTTGGCCAAAGTGGCAGCACTCTTCTTTTTAGAGGATTTCTATGTACCGTTTTTGTTATGGGTACATTAATAGTGGAGTTGGAGATTCGAATATCACTGAACAAAAATAACACAAACAAAGAATAAACCTCAGAAAAAGAGGTATCAGCATAATCCAATTTGCCCTTCAGTTAACAAAAGAGAGCCAGTTATGAAAAACTCAAGCCTCACAGATTTCCCCATTTGGGTTCAAGCCCAGCTCGGTTTAAGACTAATAAAATTGAAATAAACAAGCATGGCAGTTCAATAATCAGTTCTGCAGACTAAATTTCGGTATATATAGCATATGCTTCCACTGATAACTTATAGTAGGGAAAATAACACATAATGACAGATAATCCATCCGAATGTATATGACATAATATGTAGTCTAATTACCATCCACTTTTGTTTTTGAGTGCACAATGGAAATGGGTTTCTACCATTAACCAATTATGTGACTGTTACTCATATTAAGAGAATATCCTCCTACATTGAAAATCTCATCCATTTTGAAAATACATGATCTGCAAGAAGCCTGACACAATGGTGCAAGTTGGAACAACTCTGCTTCCTCGGGGAAGAAGGTAATGAATAGATATGCACCTGCAGGCAAACATCCAGCAAACCCGTCATTAGTCCTTTTTATCTTCATACTGCAGCCAACTCTCTTGTAAATAAAATACATAAAAGTAGAGACCGCATTTCTGTTAACATTAATAAAAACAGAAAAGAGAAAGAAAATAAAATAAAATACATAAGACAATTATAAAATTATTATCAATTAGTTTTTTTCTAATCCATTTTTCTTTAGTCTTCCAAGTATGTAAACCTTAAATGGGGAGATACCACAGTTTATTTTATTTAGTGAGGAGTGTTTCAAACAGGTACCACAACTTATAATGTGAAAACACTAATTGAGGAAAAACAACTACCTTCTCAAGCCTATGTATGCTATGAGACAATTGCAGAAGGGTTTCTAGAGAATGGAATGCTTTCAGTAAAGCTGTTGACATAAATTTTACCATTTCCTTTTAACTGAACTAGTATTCTTACATCCAAATCCACAGTTTTACCTATTCTTTAATGAATGGCCAAAGTATTCCAGGACAATATTGGAAGAGCAGTACAACTTAACAAGTCAAGCAATGAGAAGATTCAGCATACCTGGTAAATGTAAACAAATTCAGATTATTAAAGCAATAATGTAAACAAATCATTCCGTGCATTTTGTTTGTTAAAAAAAGTCATTAAATGTAAACAGCCTAAAGCCTCTACCTATACATAGACTACAACACCGAAAAAAAAAAAAAAAAAAAAAAAAAAAAACAGAGGTACACCTGCTCCAAAAGGAACCAAATATCAGGAGTTATAACCAAAAGCCATCACTAGAATACCCTCACAAACAAAACTTCAAGAAACAGAAACAAAAACAGACAAACAAATCACTTCCACAACACATATCCAAGAAAATAACACGAATGAATCCCTTCCCATGCCCAACAAATACATATATATATTTGGCTGTGCAAAAATTTAGTCTTTTATTTTTTTGGTTTTGTTTCAGAATCTTCTTTCTGTGCATCAGAGTAATATTTTGTTAACTAAACCTACTTTCTCAAGATCCTTGTGAGATCAATTTGAGATTTTATGATTATCCTAGTCTAGCTTGATTACATTCATCTTGGGTTTTTCTTTTTCTTTTTCTTTTTTCCCATTCCCTGCAAAGTGTGATACCGATTCAATCCTTCCAAACACTAATTTGATTGATCTATAATTAGATCAATTTGTTCATAAAATTAGATCAATTTGTTCATAGAACCAAAAAATTGGAACAAACATTTTATCAAATAACTTATCTACACTCTATCCAGGAATTTGAACGAATGAGGAACATACAAATTGGAAAAAATGAGGGCACTTACAGGTGAATCAAAATTGAAATTAAAAATTGATTCCGTGCATTAATCAGATTAAAGCAATGATGTAAACAAATCATTCTGTGCATTTTGTTTGTTAACATGCTCTGATTTACTCAACCATTCTCAAACAAATTTGATAGTGGTTATGGTACACAACATAAATTGTGAGCTCTTCACCAAAAAAAGAAAAAAAACAAAGAAATAAAACCAAGTATGGATTTCAAAATCACCTACAGGCTACACTTATCACAGGCTAGGCACTTGAGAGACTTCTGGTATAGGACACTTTGGTTCAACCACCAAATAGCTGGAAAAAAAATTGCACAACCAACAGCCACCGTCAAGAACACGCCACCGATTTTGTGGTTTATTAACAAAACATTACATGTAAAAAAGAAAAAAAAAATCTGTCAAAGTTGAACAACCAACAGTCACTGTCAAGAACAACCGGAAAAAAAAAAAAAACGAAAAAAAAAAAAAACGAAAAAGAGTTGCAGCGGAAACCTTGAAGCCGATTTGTATCTGTGAGGGGCGTGGGTGAATGTTGTGTCACTGGTGGTGGTGGTGCGTGGGTGAGCGTTGCGTTGCCAATGGGTGAGCGTCGGTGTCGGATCTAGTCAGTGGAGGGCGTAGATTGGGGAAGGAGGGAAAATGGAGAGCGAGAGAACCACGGCGCCGGAGATCGGGAGAAAAAGAGAGAACCACAGCGCCGGAATGGTCGGTGGAGGGCAGAGATCGGGGAGGAGGGAAAATGGTGAGGTTGGGAACCACTTTGGACACATGGGTGGGAGATTTTTGGGTTTGGGAAAAAATTGAGGGGAAATGAGGTTGGGGGAGGGTTTTGACGCAGGTCACGCAGCTCTCATTTCAATTTTAAGGTGGCCATGCCACGTCAATGGCGTGAGTACTATATAGACATCTTAGGCTTATGTATATCATTACTCGGTTTCATATATGAAGGCTTGTTTCCATTATTTCTAGTCCAACTCATTTACTTGCCAAGCCAAGGTAACAATATACGACAAACTACTAAATTATTTCTAGTACAACCTAAAAAAAAAAAAGGAAGAAGACAAAAAGGTGGAAATACCCCACCTTCGTATAGTCACGTAGAAAAAAAAAAAAAAACATTTGAACAGCTTGTGTTATGTCTAGGAAATATATACCACCTTCGTATGGTGTTCCTAAAAAAAACACGGACACGAAAAATTTAGTCAATATAGTCAAGTCAGTCATGTGAATAACTAAATTATATTCCTCACAATCATCTTTGCTTGTATCTAGCATTACAACCATAAACCAAGGTACTTGGAAACATGGAAAATTCAATCATATTCATTTGGACAGTTCATTCAAGTTATAAGCAAAAGAAGCCAGCACTGATGGAATCCTACTCAAAATAACAGTGGGGATGGTGTGTGTGCTCGTGGGTGCTGATGGAGAGGAAGAGCCCACAATGAGCCCGACCCAGACATGTTTGTTCTCTATTTCCGTAAACAGGACCTTGACAACACATGCAAGAGAACAAAGAAAAAGGAACTAAAGCTATGAGAAACAAAAGCAAATACATTTATTTGGGGTGTGGCTAGGAAATGAATACTACCTTCTAAGCAGTCCAAAGAAAGTGTATCTTGTATGGTATGTAAGATCAACTTCAGAGACCACACTAATAAAATTATTGCAAACTTTGTACTCACATACTTGCCAATTACTCCCTTCTTTGGCATGGTTCTATTCTTCAAATGATATGAAATAAGAAAAGAAGGAAAACATTCCAAACAATCTTCAAATGATACAAACTAAGGGAAAAAAAATGCAAACAGCTAGGCAGCAAACAATTAAATGTCTGGACCAAGCATTAAAATATGCATTGGGTAATATAACCTATTAGGCAAATTAAGCAAATAGCTGGTACATCAATGACAGCCATTGCTTCATAATAACATCTGATTAGAACCATAGAAGAGGACAAACAAATTCTGCTAATCATCCCTAGAAGATAAAAAAGAAACATTAACTGATATGTCATACAAATAAAATTTACTCATTCTCACCATCTTGCTCTGTTGGATTGTCATAATAGGATTCAGCTACTATGTGAAGATGCACAAAAAATTCTTTTGTGAAATCTTTACTGCGCCTGGAACAACTTCACTAATCTCTGATGGTGATCCTCTGATCATTTGAAGAAGTTCATTGTGTCTTTGCACATCTTCATCAATCTGTGGAAAAGAAGTTTCCAATAAATTCCCATATAACAATAGTATATTATTTGCTTGGGAATCATAAAAGAGAAAGCAAGGGCTTCTGCAGAATACATAGCTGTAAGCCTATAATTCTATTCAAGCACATGTGGCCAAGCAAGTGATATGCTTCCTTCACCAAACCTGATGAAACAACCCAAGCTGCTTGAAACATTATTTTGGCCACCTCAATTTCTGAAACAACTCATACCAAAATTTGCACAATCTCAATATATTGAGCCTTTCCATTGTGTAAAACTTTCTGAAAATGTTGTTACTCCCTTTACTCAACCAGAGGCACAATCTCTCTTTTTAACGTTTATAAGTGGTCTCAATATAAAATATATAATATGAGAATAAGTGATTAAATTTCCTCTATTTGACCTTCCTCTCTCTGTTAGTTTTATGTACTTTCTCCCCCACTTACAGGAAGATTTTCACAATTCATGCATCCACAACACAACAAAATTAATTTCAAATTGCAGGAAACACACCCATAAGAATACAATAAAAAAATCAACAAGAACAATAAATTATCAGGACTCAAAGACTAGCAGAATGGGAATGCAAATGAACTTCAAACCTAAAGTAGGTTCGGATGAGTCTAAAATCCAGAGATTCATTTGCTTTCATCCATTTTACTTTGTGTTTCTGGGAAACCAAACAGCGCCTAAGAAAATAATCAATTCGGAAATGGAAGGAAAACGAAAAGAAGAGGAAGCTTACAATCCCAATCTTGAGATGAGACGAGAATCTGCCAAGAATGGGTTGCTCTGCTGGTGCTTCCTTCTATTTTGCATTCTATCTCTTTTATTTTTCTCCATCAATTTTCACATTAACCAAACAAACCCTAAACAAGCTAACAGAGATACAATCTTTTGAGAAGATTAGTACCTATTTGAGACAAGTCTGGATGGCCAGAGAGATCTGGCCAAAATTCTTGAGAGAATCATAGCTCCAGTGGTTTCGTGAAGACGATTGGGAACCGAAGAAAGAGGAGAACGTGTCCATTGCTTAGTCGAAGTGTGAGTGGTAGAACGAAGAAGCGAGTGAGTTTGGGATTTTGCGAGATATCCCCGACACAATAACGTGTCGTCGCAAACATGTTTGTGTTTTTTAAATTAAAAAAAAAAAAAAAATTATTTAAGTATGGTATCTGTGATGATATTATCCTATCATCGTGGATATATATTAAATAAAGACCCTTCTTTTAAATGTAAGTATGGTATTCGCGACAACATTATCTTGTCATCTTGGATATGTATTAAATGAAGACATCTCTTTTTAATTTAAGTATGGTATCTGCAATGACATTATCATGTCGTCATGGATTAGTATTAAATAAAGGCCCAAATTTATGGTATCCGTGACGACATTATCCTGTCGTCGTAGATATGTACTTATCCGCGACAACTGTGGTTATCGCAGATATGTTTCACTTTTAACGAAGACCTTTGTCGTTGGTAAAAGTAATATGTCATTGCAAAAAACTTCTAGTTGTATCCTGCGCATGTATTCACGACAACAAATTCGCGACGACCTAATTGTCGTCGTTATTATCAACAATTTTTAGATTATCAACAACAGCTATAAAATGTCGTTGGAGATAACTGGTTATTAACGACGACAACGAAATGTCGTCGCGGATAATTTGACTTTTTTGTCATCACTATTAAAGTCGTCGTTAAAGACCAAAATTCTTGGAGTGAGGGCATGAAGTCCAATTAGTAAATTGTAGGATTTTATTTTATGCAAGAATCATTGATAATCGCAAATAACATAGATTCTTGTAACAATGCATAAATGTATCATTTTACATATGCCACATGCATGAATATACTCAGATTTATTCTTTATCTACTTAAACATAATGCTAGCTAGATTAAGTTTCCAATATTGTTGACATTGTGTTATTATTCAAGTCTCATGTTTGGGCTCTACTATATGCAAACTTTAGGCTTATCAAGTTATCATTGCTTTGAAGAGGTTTCCTTTTCAAGTATCCACGAGTTAGGATTATAGTTGATTTGAAAGAAGAAGTAATCATGAGCTTCAATGCCTTTCCAATATATTTCCACTTGTTGACAAACATATAAGACAACCTCGTCATCAGAGTATGAAACAGTAAGCTACCAGTTTTTAATCCTTGGAACACTAAAAACATCATAATCTTTTCACACGGCCAGCCCTAGGCCCAAGGGGGGATTGTGGAAGGTGAACAGCCAATGTTAAACATGAAGGTGCACCTTGGAAGGATTAATACAGAAGAATGTGCATGTTTTGTGGTAATCAGTGTAGGGAATGAAGAAAACAAATTCAAGAAAAAGTGCCAAATTAAGGATGTCAAAAATAGATGATTGGGCAACATGCAATGAGGATAAGTATATGCACTGCTATGGAAGAGTGATTGATTCATTTTGACAATGCCAAAGGCAAAAGAGTAAGAGCTAAGAGAACATATGACTCAAGGCAAAGAAGAATGACATGATTACCATGGTTTTTTAGAGGTTATTGAATTAAATAAAACTTCATGGAAAAAAGTAATTCAATTTATGAACCCCGGGTGATTGGGTTAAAAGTTTTTAGTTCAGTTGGGTCAAGTATATAGATTTAATGAATTAAAGCTTTTTAGAAAAAATAAAGTGTTTTCATGAGGTCCTTAAAAGGTACCTTTTCAATTTTGAGCTGAAGGCTTTGAATCCTTCACTGGCACACCATAGTTCTTGGTGAAGAAGCTGTCTCTCGAACTTCTGGGTGGTTTTTATTTTGGGCAGCTGTTCACCGTTGGATGTCGCCAATACAGCAGGGATTATTTGGGTAATCCGCTCCCATGCTGCAAACAGTCAAATCTGAACTAAACCTTGTTACTCTTCTTTCTTTCCTCGTGGGCAGGAAGCACACCAGCAGCGTGTGTTGCAACCTCCTTCATAAGATCCAGAAGAACTTTACACTTGACTTCATGAGGCCAGTCTCTTCATGAAATTACTCTCCTAACGCCTTTCTCTTTTGAGTACTGGTATTATTTTAATTTTAACCATAGAACATATCACTTGGTCGGGGAACAGGTGGAGGAACCGAATCTTTCGTGTTTCCAGCACCCAACGCTGAGAGCTATGCCAGCTGGACACGATTTTGCCAAGACTTAAACACGCTGTATGTACTTATGATATTGTCCACCCACTGGATCAGACCAGCTCGACCACTGATTGGAGTCAAAGAATAATATCGAATGCCAAGAGAATGGCTATGAGTTGAAGGAGATGAATGCAGAAACCCCTTAGTAGCTTGCTGCATGATTCTTGAATCAAGGCGCAGATTTTCTCTCCCTTTAAAAAGATATGTGTACTTCTGACCATCTGAACCCAGGATAACAAGTTTTTTAGGTTTAGTCTTGGTTGATAATATAGCCACTTGCTCCAAGAAAGAAGCAATTGTGATAATTCCTTGGAGATTAGTCGTGAGAACTGTGTCAGATTCAGATACTGTTACATGCTTCTCAATACCAGACATTGGCACATCAGATGATGATAAAAGAGCTAGTTGAGGTGCAACTTCCTTTCAATATTATCAAATGGTCGCCACACATCTCCAAGTGCAGCAGCAGATGTTGGAGGAGTCTTAAAAGTTAAACTGGCTGATTTCGATTGTTCACTATACTCCTCATGGAACCATACTTCATGAGGTGTTTTAGGTTTCTGAGATGTTGTCGCTAGATGCCGTTCTAAGGCCACAACAATGGGAGCCATCATGGCTGAGTATTTGGCAGCATTTATCTTGTTCTTCTCACTCTGGCTTAAGAGTGACATTCTCTGAAATACGGACGGCTTTTTTCTTCTTTCAACAAATTAATTAATGCGCCTCATTACATCTGTAGAAAATTTAGTCAGAGAACAACCCTAAGTAAATTGATGAGGGAAACCCCACAATTATGTGTTATGAAATCATAATTGTGTAACAATTACTGATCATAAGAAGATGCTGTGTAACAATTGATGACTTGAAATATACCAGAACAACCCTAAGTAAATTCATGAGATAAAATATCATAAGAGAACAATTCCCAACTAAAAATAAGGTCATGTTTTGCATTATGAAATCATAATTTTGCAACAATTACTGATCATAAGAAGATGCTGTGTAACAATTGATGACTTGAAATATACCAGAACAACCCTAAGTAAATTCATGAGATAAAATATCATAAGAGAACAATTCCCAACTAAAAATAAGGTCATGTTGAAAAATGTGCTATTTAACAATTGATGAGTTAAAATATCCTAGAACAATAACGCTAAGTAAATTGATGAGATAAAATAGGGGCAATTACTGTATAGGTCTTTGGGGTTTAACCTTTTTTTTTTTTTTCCCTTTTTCTTGGGCAAATTTACAGGGAGAAGGGGGAAGCGGAAGAAAACACTGAAATACAAGAAAATGGGTGGTCAACTCAGAGAAACAACAGTAAAAAACCAAATAAGTGCAGGAGAAAAAAACCTAAAAACTACTTGGCATCCATGGCCAAGACTCAAGAGAGGGCTGCCACACACGGTGGTTTGGAGCGGCAAGAGTCCTGCCGGAAGAGAGCATAAGCTGCAACAATGACAGCACTGGAACCAGTGAAATTAAAGTTTCTGAGGCAGACCACCCCGGCGACGTCCGGCAAGAAGAGCAAGCCACACGGGGCATTGCACCAGGAACTACAACCAGATCTTCAAAGCTCAATATCCCAAAACCACAAACCGACTATGGAGGAAAAAAGTACAAGCAGTGGAGAAGCCTGCCAACAGACACAAGGTGGTAGATGTGATGAGAAAGCGGTGGCACATATAGTAGAAGCGCGACCCACACGCACAGAAGCAACTGGCAGCTTAGGGGGCGGAGTTGAGCGGTGACAGCAAACCGGCGGCACATGAGCTAAGCAAGGGAACAAACTCCGTAGATCTACCCAGGTTGCAGTCAAAAAACCTAGGAAAAAAAAAAAGAAAGGAAGAAGGAAAGGGAAGAACAAAAAAGAAAAGAGGGATGGAGGAGATTGGAGATCATCTTCAATCTTCCTCCATCCAAGAAGGTCACAAAAGAAGTAGATTCACTCAGAGACCGGCAACAAAAACACATAGTTTCCAGAGAAGTTCTCTCTGTTCAGATAAGAGAGAGAGCGGAGAAAAATAGTTAGTTAGGCAGTATGGGGTTTTAACCTGATATGAACCCGCAAGAAGAGATATCCGTTGAACCCACAATCAATTTAAAAACTCACCTAAGAAAGCCAAACTCAAGTCTATGGATGGAGAATTTAGACCCGTTGAAAACTCGTTTCAAGAACCTAGATTATATTAAAATCTAGACCCATTGAAATCCCGTCTCAAAAACCCAAATTACGAGGAAGAACGCCACAAAAGTTGTGATTTACCTTTAATAAGTTCAAAAGTTCAATCAAGAACAAGAGGAGTAAACTCAACTCACAATTAAAATTCAAAATAATGTTTGCCTCCTTAAGTGGTAGCTATGAGATGTTTAAATACTCCCTACAAAATAACCCTAGGCCAAAATAAGGCCCTTTTCCCAAAATACCCTCAAGTAGAACAATTAAAGTTCTTTTGAAACCCTAATTAATAAAACATAAGAAATATATGAGCCAAACATTCTCAAGCCCATTTATTCTAAACTAATAAAATAAAACCTTTAGCCAAATTGAAAGCCTTCAATAATAATAGGCCATATTTTTAAGTCAAGTTTTCCACAGCTTTGATCAAGTAGATCAAGACTGGTTCTCCTTCTTTCAAGCCCATCTTGAGTGTTGGGCTCTTGCTAGCTTCATCCCAAGTGGATTGCACTAATTCTTGCATTACTTCCCTGATCTTCTTGGCTCTTGGTCTTGTAATTGGCCCATCTGAAACTTGCAAAAGATCTTTAAGAGTAAGCCCACCTTGATTCCCATCATAACCTTTTATTAATCACTCCCTAGGGTTTAAAATTTATCAAATCACTCCTCAAGGTATACTCCTATATCAAATCACTCCCTCTGTCACCTACCCTTACTGTTCTTAGCGAAATTGTGACATGTAGGCGTAAGACTACCTCAAACCCAATAAAATAGCTCCAGATATACTGAAATGTCACCTTAGCTTGACACATCAAAAATAAAAATAAAAAAATGGGGGAAAAAAAAAGAGGGGGAGGGAGGTGGGTGGGTGGGCACCCACGCATACCCACTGCAGCATGCATGGGTGGGGCAACCCGAACCTCTTCCTCTCTTGGTGGGTGGGTCACCCACCCAGACCCTCACTCCCCTGTGGGTAGTGACCACCCACCCCTCTACCCACTCCCTCCCCTTCCCTTTTTTTTTTTGTCATTTGTCAGAGGGTGATTTGATAAAGGGTTAAACCTTAGGGGCTTTTAAAATATTTTTCCTGATAAAATATCCCAAAACAACAACCCTAATTAAAAAATAAGGTTATGTTGAAAACAACATACACTGACACATCAGCTAAACATCTTGAAGCAGCCTTGGATAAAGCTCTCTGTGTGTAACAAGATTATGCTTTAATCATTTCATGATCCAGTATAACCAGGACGAGCAAGTACCGTATCTACAAAAGTTCTTCAGTACAAAGCATAATGCAAGATCAAATTAAAGGAAAATGCTTTGCTATAATATATTTTGGTAAAGTTGAGGAGGCACTGACAGATACTAAACAGCAAATTATATTTCATTTGGTAACCCAAACCTTGAAAATATATCACAAGCACTTTAAGCACTTACAAGCATCTGAGAAACCATATGCATGGGAACCTCATCTACATCCTACCACTTCAACATTATATTTAGTTACATCGTTATCTAATGATCCTCATCTTTCTTAATAGCAATCCAAGAACCATTAAACAAAAAGGAGAACATACATGAAGAATGACTGACTTCCAATATGAAACAAAGTGGAAGAATAACAATGTCTTAGAATTCAGAACACAAACAAATGCTGAAAAAGAATATTCATTGGTGAGCTCTAAAATGAACAGAGTGAAGCAGCAAACACTTACTAAGTCATGATTTTATCTCCACCAAAACTCTAAAATGAGATTGTTGGTGAGCTCCAAAGCCAACACAAACAACTCAGACATTCTCTATTATAAAAGTGATTTTACAGTTATAACACAAGTATATGGACAGGCTGATATTACAGACTCAGAGTAGCAGCAAACTTCCCATGTTATAACTTCCAAAAGTAAAAAAAGGCACACAACTAATGTCAACCACATAAATGAAAGAGGGTCGGATTTAGTATAGAATCATTAATATGAGGACATTCTAATACTTTTAAGCCCAATTTCCAAATGATGGATAACAAATTTTTATATCAGACATTGTAATGCTCAAAATGCACATAAGTTTCAAGCGAAGAAAGAAAAGCAATTTCCATTACCAACCAATCCAGTATCTGCTGAAGTTCCTCTGAAGGCTTCTCCTCATAAGCATTTAAATCAACTAGTGTTGGGTACACTATGGACCAAGGAGATTGCTTGGCTAGCAACATCAATAAGCCCTCCAATTGCTTCCGAACCACTTGCTCAGGATGAGAACTTAATCGAGCAAACAGTTGGGGTGTTACTTCCTAGACAATAAGATTGTGGTCAGAATGTCACATAATAATCTTTGCCAGAAAAGAAAAAAGAAAAAAGAGAATGGAGAAAATACACCTCAGAAGCAGCATCTAACCTGCCATGACAACAAAGGAACTGCCAAGAGCAGGTTCAAGAGTATCTTTTAACTCCAGTCCATAATTGAGAAGAATATGTAGAACATACAATGTATCCTTCAGGGTATAGCTGGCAGTTTTTTGTTTTAAAGATTCGCAATCAAAGCCAGTCAACTGACCAGGGCAAACCTTGGCAGATGAATATGACAGATATTGTACAAAACCATGACTCGCATGCCCAAAGAGGGAGACTCTTCTCCTCCTCAAAGACCACCAAACATCAAGTAAATCATCTACTACAGATAATATGTCAGCTTCGTCCAGGCCAACATTTGCACATAGGAAGAAAATCTTTAGCTGAGAAGCTATTGTAGAAGAAAGGCATTCACCACTAGAGTTTTCTGCACTGGGTGCCCCAGCTGCACCTTCAATAGTATTTACTACTTGCTTCACCAAAAGCTCTTACAGGGTTGTCATTGCTCAAATTAAGTCCTGAAGTTTCAAGCGGAAAGTTTTGTCCTCTCCATTCATCTATAAAACCTCTTGGATCACCCTTGTTATGGAAAATCTGCCAAATCAAAGATTCACTGTTAAATCTCAACTTCATTTAATTTGAATCTCTCAGGTAGAATTTCTGTAACAAGAAAAGGAGAAAATGAGCATGAGTGAAGGACTGACTCATGTCAGTTAAAGAGAGAGTCTCTGGCTAGATTAAGATACCAAGAGGTGTATGAAATCCATGACTTGCCCATAGTGGGGCAAAGATGAGTGGACAATTTCGTAGCTGTACCCACAATTTCTTCAATAATAGGACCCACAACAGGTCTAGAGCTTAGATTCTCACTGCTAGTGGGTCCACCTTGGCCAAGAATAGAGCTAACATCCATGTTGAAATCTGCTCGCATCTTGAGAACAATGATATCCAGGTACAAATCTGAATAATCCTGCATTAGCCAATCTGAGAGCTTTAAGCAAGCCTTGGCCATCAGAATATTATAGTCAGCATTAGAAACTATAGATTCTGAAGAAACCATGCAAGGCCGCACAAATGACCAAATTAGTAAAAGCATCTTCAAACTTCTTTTCAGCATGCATTAGCAGGACACCCTCATACTGCAAATTCAAGCTGAGAAAATCACGTTGCCTCTCCTCACTGCTACTTTTGGGTGTCAAATTAAGGCATGCCCATGCTGCCTGAAAATCGCCCTCATCAAAATGTGCCAAGGCATGAAATGCATTGATTTCATCGCCCACCGTAGTTAGAGCACCGGAATAAACTTTCCCAGCATGCTTAGCACGAAGTGTTTGCAGCTCCAGTAGCCGGGATTCTAGAGACCTCCAATCAGATACGGCAGTATAGCACTCAATGATACAGGCAATAGCAAACTGTACACCATCAGAATCCATTGGACTGAGCCACTCCTCGGTCTGCAGCAAGTGAATAAAGTGAGCAGCAGCCTTTGGCCTGATATGCAAGTCCGGTGATGCACAGAAAAGGTCCCATTTCCCCCACTTTGACTGAGAGACTGGTTTTCCTCCATAAATAAGGAAGAAAATGACAATGAAACCCATTTTTGTAGGTCAATTAAAGCATCCGGTTCATGACTCCTACACAAAGCCAATACCATATGCCATAAAACCCTGCAAGATGTCTCCAGAAAATCTAGCCCTGATATTATGGAGGTTCTCAGCCAACTGGGCCCTAGATTTCTCCCTCAAAGCTGAAGCCACAAGATTCTTGAGTTCCTGTAAACTCAGAGAAAAATCTTGAATTATAGCATCACCAAGGTTAATCTGAAGACACATAGGCGCATAGCAATGCAAATCAAGCCACTTCATGTAAAGCCCACCAGGCACCAGCCAGATTATTGACAGAGCAACTTCTTTCAAGAATATCTTCATCCATTTTTATGTCCAACCATATATCAGCGGCAACAAAGTTTCCCGCTTCCTCAGTTTGACCAAAAAGAAGGTCCTTTGAACTCTAACGGCTATGAATGAGCCGTTGGATCAAAGAAGAAAGAGGCACCTTCCATCTTTGAGAAATGTAACTAAAAATGGAAACAAGTTGTTGTGAGTGAAGTTGCTGACGCAGCTGCTTCAGGGCAAACACTTGCTTCCTGTGCAAGTTAGAACTATTGACTAGCCTCAGCATACCAGCATTAGATGTGGTAGATGTTCTGTAGTGGTATAGACCACATGCATACATTGTAGTAGGAAGGACATAGGCAAGAAGCCTCACAAATGTAGCACACAAGTTAGGCACGACTTGATGTTTAGCTCATAAATACAATTGATACAAGAAACAAAATACAAATTCCTGCTTCCACAAAACACCAAAAAAGCAGGTATTTTATCAACCCTCCTTATGCTCAAGAAAGGATAAAATGCACAATTTCTTATTAAAAACACAAAAAAACACTACAACTGCAAACTGAATATCTCCTCACAAAGAAAGAAAAAAAACCTTTTTGGGCAAAGAATGATCAATCACAAACAATATAATATGCTGCTAACTCAATGATAAAGGTTTTGAATCCCAATAATCTTCAAATTTGTAGACAAAAACCAACTTAAAAGAGAAGGAAACATACAAAATCAAGAAATAGAAAGCAAGATAGAAGGGAAATTAAGAATAGCTAACTATGACGTAACACTTCTTGCTCACCCAATTCAGTAACAGATTATGACTTCAAAACTGTAGCCAAAGGCTCAGAATATATTGTTAAGTAAAATGCAATAACCTAAATGAATCTTTTCCATAACTTACCTAAAAAGAGAGAAAAAAAAAATAGAAACTTTTCCATAAAGCCCACAAAAATGAAATTGAATTGGTCATCGCATGCAATCAATTCCAATAATCAAACCTATACAACCAATTAAGAAAATCAAATTCATCCAATGTGGTTAATTTAACACCAATCCACATTAACTCTTGACTAACCATTAACACTCAGAATATCAACAACTTTTCCTGTGGCTGGGGAGGGGTTTGGGGGTGATTCTTTCAGTCATCAGGGTCATAAAGTTGACGCAATATTCAATCTACATATCAAAAGGGTCAATCTTCCGAACAAGTAAAATAGAATTGGGGTGACAAAGCCAATTCTACTGCAGTATAAAGAATACAGAATACCAATTTCCGAAAACTCCCAAAACTCAGTTTCTACATCTACGAGAACACCCTTTAGCTAAACTGGCCCAGATAGAATAACAAGAAAGTCCTAGAAAATGAACCAACAAAAAAAATTGAATTCACTTAGTATTCTCAAAGATTACTTAATATTATGGAATAATTCAAAGTGATGATATTCTCAATAAAGTAATTGCATATGAACATGGAACAAATAGAGAATAACTAATATATAGACTTAATAGTTAATATTACAGTTCCTTCTCCTCCAAATCTACTTGGGCCTGAAGTTTAACACCCATTAGCACTTACACAAGACATAAACCCAATATTTCAAATCAAATGGAAAAACAAGAAAGTTACAATATAGCGCAATATGATAACTCCTTGGGTATTCCATTGCGTATTTCTGATTCCATCTTATAACTTTGGTCCCAAACAACCGACATACCCAAAGTCTTATCGAGCGGCTGATGTGAAACGTCAATTACAATACATCGAAGATAATTGTCAATGGTACATTCTAAGAGGCAGAACCTCTGCTTCTCCAGATGAATCAAGCCAGGAAGTCCGGGACCATCTTTGCGTACATAATGTGAAAAAGAAGAACTTTCTAGACCTTTTACAGGCCCTTCTAGCCACACATCCAAATCTAAATCGTACGCAATCATCAATAGGGTTACATCATCATATTTGCGACGGACCCAATATAACCTATTGCCTACACTTACAGCACTACTTACCCAGTCATTACAATACATAGGGTGGAGCTTGCGCCTGCCAGGCCCAAGCTCTTTCCAAGAGCAATGCTGCACGTTATACTCATAGAAGATGGCAGAAGAGGTGTCTTCCGGTACACTGAAAGCCACAATAATCCTATCTGGATTCTCAAGAGTAGCATAAATGACTAACCAATCATGGTCATAACTTGGAGGATTGGGTAAAGCTTCCCAATTTCTACTGACGGGATCAAAAACCTCACCCCAGTGAACATCAGTATGATTACAAGGAAGATCATTACAAACATATATCTTACCGCTCAGAACAGAAGCGAAGAGGCTTTTTCTCTGAGAAATCATCCTGGGAGAAACAGGGACCCATTTCTCCCCTTCCTTAGCGACACGGGGAGGAACCCGCAATTTCAACACATCGCGAATCGGCTGACGAGAAGAGGTTTTCCCACCGAAACAGTAGATGTGGGAGCCTAGGGCTGCTAAGGCAGCGAACAAGGGCATTTGTCCTTTCGAAAAAGGAAGGAGCCGTTTTGGGTAGACCTTGCCGCCAGGACCGTCCGCATTAATATTGATGGTATACCACTTCATACAAGACACAAAACACGACAACAAACGATCGTCCTGCGCTGCCTCCTCCTTCTCCCCCTCCACACAGAATACGATGTCGTATGAACAAGTCGTAGCATCACGATGACAATGACGATGAGATACACGATCTGCTGTTGGATACCGAGATGATCGACTGCCCCGGGGAGGCAATAGGGCTCGGTCCATGGAGTATTTTTTCTTTTTGCCCTCTTCCATGAATGAGTCAGGACAGAACCCATAATCTTTCAACGGCATCTTCTTCTCAAAGCTGCGCTCTTTTCTCTTTTGGGGGATGCCTTCTTCCATGAAGCGTTTCATAGTCCCTTTAAGTAATAATTCGTAGTGTTTGTGATGAAGGATGAAAGGAACGGTAGGATTTGGGAAGAAGAGAAGAGGTTTGTTTCGAGTTTTAGGTTGAGCGGCGTGAGTTTCAAATCTGCCCGTGGCGTAGCCGATGTGAAACGGAAGAAAGAGTAGAGAGAGAGGGTGGAGATGGTTTGTCAGCTGGTGGTGGAGAGGGTAGAGACGATGGCAGAGAGAGAGACAGGTTGGAGACGATGGCGGCAGTTTTTTTTTTTTTGTAATCTGCCCGTGGCGTAGCCGATGCGAAACGGACGAAAGAGTAGAGAGAGAGGGTGGAGATGGTTTGTCGGCCGGTGGTGGAGAGGGTGGAGAGTCGGAGACGATGGTGGAGAGTCGGAGACGATGGCGGAGAGGGAGACGATGGCAGAGAGGGAGACGATGGTGGAGAGTCGGAGACGATGGCGGAGAGGGAGACGATGGCGGAGAGGGAGACGGGCTGGAGCAATGGCGGCAGATTTTGGGGGGGAAGAAATTTTGGACAAAGAGAACGCAGTCGAGTCGAGGGGTATGCGTTTCTTTTTGAGAAATTTTTTGTTTTTTAAAAAAAAAAACTGATGCCACGTATCTAGGTCGGCTAAAAGTCTGTCAAGAGTCCAGGGCATAGAAATCCAAATCCTAATAGGAAAAGTAAACTCCAAGAAGGTTCATTGAAAGGATTTAATTGTGGGCCTAAAAGAGGCCCAAACTTAATAAAGGAAACGAGAAAAAAGAAAATGATTAAACTTAAATTGGCGAAAATTGGAGAATACAAGTTTTTGAAATATTAATCTACATTGCAACTATAATCAGCAACATTCGTGAACTTGGAGGGTTTTAGCTCTTATGAGGATCAACACCAATAAAATACTCAAACAAGTAATTTTTATCTTGCCTGCGTGATGAGCTGGTTTTGTTGGGTTGAGGTTGAGGTATGGGAGATTAAAAGTGCCCAGAATTCCAATACGAACTAATTATTTTTGGTGACTGTAAAAGTTACAGAAAAGAACACAAAGTGTGGTTTAAAACCCAAACTTCCACACCTCTTCAGGACTCATTCTAAAAAGCATGGAAAATTAGAGTTAATTAAATATTGATGATGGGTCAATTGCAATTGACCCACAATAGCGTAGCCCATCACGCACGCTAAGCAACACTGTGGGCTCATCTATCTCTAGAGCTACTGCCATGTTTCTGCTTTCATTTCTTTTCTGCTTGTATTTACGGCTAATTTTATTATTCAATCTTACTTGGCCAAGAAAATAAAAATAAAATAAAAAAGGAAAAATATCACACACCCCTCAATCTATTACCCTATTGTCAATAGGATAAAGATTTCTGATTATCAAATCATGTAAATTAAGTTGGATCCTTGCATCAAAAGTGAAAATATTACATATTAAAAAGGTGACACATTATTAATAAAAATAAATATATTTTTATTAGATTCTTGCACTTTATGTCGTAGAAAATCTTTAAGTCAAAACTATCTTTTGGTTTATTAAAGAATAAGTGTCTATTCAAAAGATAAGAAAAAATCATTTTAAATGTTTTTTTTTTTTGTGGCCTCAATAATATGCCACATTTTTAATAGATATCAATTTTCAAACCGTTCGATGCAAAGAACGACCTAAATTCATAAAATTTGATAATCTACATTTTTCAAAGAATTCACTTCCTAATATAATAAAAATTAAGCACCACTCACGTGTTTAATAAAGCATTAGCTTTCTCATTCTACATTCAAATAATTTTAAAAAAAAAAAAAAAAAAAAAGAAAAAAAGAAAAGAAAAGAAACGGCTTTTATTCTTTTGAGCATGCATTAATCGGGAAACTTGCTGAATATTTATATCTAAGCTTTAAGCACACCTTTGGAAAAAAAAAAAAAAAAAAAAAAGGGTTTTAAGCACACCTTTATATCATATATAAACCCTTACATTTATATGATATCTTTGACTCTTTTAATATCTATTTGTATGAGTTCATAATTGTACAATTTCTCCTAACAAAACAAGTGTCACATGTTATCACCATGTGTGTGTGTATATATATCAGCCTTTTTATTTTGACTCCCACTCTATTATATTTAGACTTTATAGGCAATATATAACTTGTCAAAATCCCCATGCATCAGAATTCCCCGTGTAAACGCTCCAATACTACATTAAATTCTGGTCTCTTATTATTTGTTTAATTTCTTTCACTGTTTTTGTTATTCCTTTTTCATATCTTTTATGCCTGTCGGGGATTTTGACAAGTTAATATAATTTCTATCCCTGATTGATTGCAAATAATCTTACCAACTAAAATAACCCTAGAATCATTTCTTTGATCTCATCTCTCATTTTTAACATTTACCATGATAGAACTGATATATATATATATATATATATGAGTAACGATTGGCATCAGCCTGCTACAGTGCATCAGCCTGGGCTAAATCAGAGGAGACAAAAAAAAAAAAAAAACTGTTTACGGGTCTATAAACAGTGAAATCACTGTTCATGTGCCTGGGCTGATGCACTGTTGCATCAGCCCAGACTGTCGTTTAGAATTACCTTATATATATATATATATATTAAGTTGAATCATTATATATTGAACAAGAGCAAAAGCTTCAATAATGGTCGAGCAATGGTAAAAAAATCATAGCAAATCATGTAGCTACTCCGTTGGTATATATGGACAATTCTTGTGGCTTTGTATAGTTGGCTTAATAGCTTGCTTGGTCTAATTGTTCTTGTTGCTGGTCCGTTGTCCATACCTACTCAAATCCTGAAACGAAAACGTTAGTTCTCATACCTTATTATTTTTTGAGACATGTAAGTCTCATAGATGTAATGGTTAAATTTTTTTTTTTTTTTTTTCAAGATGGATGCAGATGGAGAAATTATTTATTTATTTATATCTACCGATAATATAACTATCTATTCTTGATCAATCAGAAAGAAATCGATATGTATGCAATGGAGTATACATTGTACGTAGAGTACCTAAATGCTTTTTAGGCTCAAAAAATTTTTCATCCATCGGTCCAATGTGCATAAAGAATTAAGTTAAACCCTCTAACAGTTTCTGATAGACCGATAGATTTTTCTAAAAGAATCCGTAAATATTTATATTATGGAAAAAAAAATAAATGTATAGAATTCATATTGTTGGTGTTCGAATAAAGTTTAAATATATTATCTTGTTTGGTGAAAAATTCAAGTTTGGCTCGTGTTCGAAAGAAAAAATTAAACGAATAGAACTTGAACATTTAATACTCGGCTCAGCTCGGTTCGATTTGATTACACCCTTATGATCATCTATCTGTAAAGGTATGTCCATGTGTATGCTTCTTCTCTTTTCTGCTTATTGGCTTTGTATTTAGGGCTAAATTTATTTTCCAAATTTACTTGGCAAAAAAAATAAAAAGGGTTCAATATAATTTGGCCCCTAAACTAACAAATAATTTTGATTTATACCCTTAAATTGACTACTCTTACACTTAGGTCCATCAAACTATAAAGTCATTGTAAAATAGCCTCATCCGTCAAATTAAATTGTCTGTTTGGACGAACTAGTGGTCACGTAACCACTTTATTCCATTCTTCTAATAATATCCCTAA
>FXXK01002770.1:0-12962 GCA_900184695.1 Betula pendula
TCAAATATATTTGAAAAATAAATTTTATGTTCTTAGTTTGAATTGAGACATGATTAATTTGAATTAGGCTCAAAGAAAAATGAAAATATTTGAAACTTTGGAAGTTTTTAAGAGTTATCCAAATAAATAAATAATAAATAATTCTTATTATTATATATTATATTCTTTAAGATTTACCTCTAGCACTTACGTGAGCACCAAAGCATTTTAATAAATGTGGTTTTCTGAGTTTCGAAGTAGTCATCTTTAGAATAGTATAGTGTTCAAACTCGCTCTCTACTCTGAGCTTCCACCTCTCTCCTCTATGGAGTCAACAACCTGAAGACTCTCGTCTTTAATACTGCATAACCTAGCCTTTGCCTCACCTACATACTTCGCCTTCCACACCCCCTCCACTATTTTATATACTTCATTTTAACCTTTTTTCTTTCTATTAATTTCTATGGATCCTTCTCAGCTTGCTATCCAAGCGCTGATCGAGGAAACTGAAGCACTGGGTTGGGATTACCCAAATCAACTTGATGTTGTGGATGAAAACCCTCCTGATCATGAAGGTTTTGCCATTACGATAAACTCCTTACTCTCAAGCCACTCCATCCTCAACTAGTGCGATCTACTATGGCAGCTGCTTGGAGTTTTGCTTCACCTCTTTCTATAGAGATTCTTGCTTCCAATAAATTCCTCTTTACGGTTCCACTTCAAAGCCATGTTGACCGTATTATGCAGCAGGGACCCTGGAATATCTGTGGTTCTCTACTTCTTCTTCAACCTTGGACTACAGATTTGGCCTTGGATGAAATCAACCTCCATCTCTGTGTTTTTTGGGTGCAAGTCCATGGTCTCCCTCGGCAAAATATGACCTCCAAGTATGCACTCAGAATTGGTAAGGGTTTGGGATCCGTTCTGGAAGTTGATAATGGGAACACGGTAGGTTTGATCTGTAGGCAATATCTTTGCATCAAGGTGGAGATCAATACAAGCAAATGCTTGGCCCTCATCCATGGCTTCCTTCTTCCCCGTCTAGGTAAAGAACCTCTCTGGCTTAGCTTCAAGAATGAACGGCTTGCTGATTATTGTACTCTTTGTGGGCTTATCGAGCATAAAAAATTCTCTTTTCCTTGCACGCCATTACCAGTCCCACCTCTCAACTACACCATCTCGCTGAAGGCTCCATCCTTTAATAGTCCATCTATTGTTATGATGCCGATCCCAGAAGATTTAGATTCGGGCCTTTCATCTGCGAGCTCTATTCTGGCGGGTTCTGGTGACTCGGCTGGTGGCTCCAATGGCAATGAGTTGGCTCATCTTCAACTCGTTGCTATCAACGCACGTGTGGAACAGATGACGTCAGATCCTCAAATAATATCAAAGCATCCTTCCAACACTCAGCCCTCTCTCGCCACATGGTGTCTCGACAAAATGCAGCAGGTCTCCCCTCTTCCCAGCCAATTAACCACGTACTCCTCTCCAGAACCATCAACATATTCGGCTAAAGACAAAGGTAAATTTGTTGTACCCTTGGAACCCACACCTAATGAGACAAATCCTCTCCCATTTAATGCATCAGATTACCCTTATCTAGCCCGGCTTCCCCCTTTGGATCAACCATTGGACCCTATGCTTACTAATATCCAAACTCCCTTGGAGATCTTTATTCTGGACCATGGCTTTGTATTGGTGATTTTAATATGATTTTGAATCAATCTAAAAAACAAGGTGGCAAACCCTATGCATGTTCCTTTACGGATCCATTCCATTCCTTTGTTCAAGGGTTTGGTCTAGTTGACCTAGGCTTTTCAGGCAATCCATATACTTGGACTAATAACGGAGAAGGTACTTATTTGATTAAAGAACGATTGGATCGAGGTTTAGCTTCTGCTCAATGGATCCATATTTTTCCTTCCTATTCCATTGGCCATTTTCCCTCTCATACCTCTGATCATCATTCCCTCATCCTTAACACCTTATCCCAGCTCAATTCCTTGCCTAGACCTTTTCATTTTGAGGAATTCTAGACAAAGGATCCCACTTGTAGGTACACCATTTCTTTAGCTTGGAACTCCTGCTTTAATGGTTCCCCTGGATTTATTCTTTCCAAGAAGCTTAAGAATACTACACATGCTCATAAGCTTTGGAACACCCATCATTTTGGGAACATCCATAAAAAGGTCGAAGATCTCTCCACTCGGCTTGATGCAGCTCAACAATCCTCTAGTTCTTCTCATGAAATCAATGCTCTTAAATCTGAATTAGATGTTCTTCATCTTCAAGAAGAAACTTTATGGAAGAGCAAATCTAAGGAAATCTGGCTTACTTGCAAAGATCTTAATATAAGATTTTTTCACCTCTCCACTTTAATTAAGAGAAGGAGAAATTCTATTGACTTCTTTAAGTTGTCTACAGGGGACTGGATTTTTGATCACACAGCCATTGGTAACTGTTTTGCAACTCATTTCTCCACCCTATTCTCTACTTCAAGCCCAGTCGTTACTGATGACATGTTGAGCCTGTTCACTTTTGTTATCTCACATGAGGAAAATCTTTCTATTTGCTGTATACCATCTGAGCAGGAAATTTTCAAAGCCCTCTCTAGTATTGGCTCTACTAAAGCTCCTGGACCTGATGCATTCACTGCCCTTTTCCACGAGTATTGGAGCATCGTCAAAGAAGTGGTTTTGAATAGTGTATGGAATTTTTTTAACAAAAACCATCTTTTAAAAGAGCAAAACCACACCTTTATTGCTCTCATACCCAAGCAATTGGGTTCATCCAATGTCAATCAATTTAGGCCAATAAGCTTGTGCAATATCATCTATAAGATCATTTCCAAAATTTTGGCAAATAGACTCAAAGGTTTACTCCACCTTTTCATTTCCCTTTACCAATCACCTTTTGCCCCATCCAAAAGCATTCAAGACAATTCTATCTTGGCACATGAATTGCTTCACACACTTAAAAGTAAAAAAAGGCCCAAGTGGTTTGATGGCCGTCAAAATGGATATAGAGAAAGCCTTTGATCATATAGAATGGAATTTTCTGTTTGCTATTATGGAAAAATTAGGCTTTGCCTCGAAGTGGATTACTTGGCTACGAATCTATGTTACATCTACATCCTTTTCCATTCTCCTTAATGGAAGCTCTCATGGGTTTTTCACTCCAGCAAGGGGTCTTCGCCAAGGTGATCCCTTATCGCCTTTTTTATTCATGATGGATACTAAAGTCTTATCTCACTTATTTCAACGTCAAAAATCCCTTGGTATCTTCAAAGGAATCAAAATCTCCAGAACTTGTTCTCCTATCACTCATCTACTATTTGCTGACGATTTTATTGTTTTTACAAAAGCCATTATGGTGGAAGCTTCTTCGATCAATCTTTGTATGGATACCTATTGCAACTGGTCAGGCCAATCAATCAATTTGTCCAAGTCTTCCATCTTGTTTAACAAAAACACTCCAAGTTCAACCATTAGTAGTATCACGGATATTATTCGCTTCAAACCTACCTCTTCGGCTTCTTATTATCTAGGGCTCCCACTTTTTATCAAACGATCAAAGAGAGCGGTCTTTCAACCTATTCTAACACAAATTATGGGCAAACTTGATGGTTGGTGTGCTAAAACTCTCTCCCAAGCAGGAAGAATTGTGCTCATTAAAGTTGTAGCTTCAACAATTCCGTTGTATACGATGAGTACTTTTCTATTCCCTTTGTCTCTTTGTTTAGATTTGGATAAATTATTCACATACTTTGATAAGTGCTGAATGTTACACATTCAAGCCCCTTAATTTACATTTGTTAATCTTTTAGTTTCATTATAATATGATGTTTTGTCTTGTTTTTGTGTTTCCCCTTATTTTTTAGGTTTAGGAAGAAAAGAATCAATTCTATTAAGTTCCGAGCTTAAAGACCTACTAGTGAAATGCTAAAGCCAAGGGATCGCTCCCCATTTCAGGGGGATAGAGTGCTCAAGGGAATCAAGCGCCCATGGGGATCGATCCCCATCGTTTTCTATAGAACAATGAAGTCGGCAGACCTGTTTTGGAAAGACCCAAATCCAACTTGAACTTGATTTTAGACTTGTGGGCTGCACGAAATCATCTAGGGTTGTTCCTAAACTCTATAAATACTCCGCTAAGTCCTCCAAAACCAAAACAAAAGCTTTGGGAGAGGAATCGGAGGCTAGATTGATAAGTCTTGAATGTTACACATTCAAGCCCCTTAACTCGCATGTGTTATACCTTAGTTTGTATTGTTATCTTATATTTTTGGTGTGTTTTAGTGTTTTCTATATTTTCAGGTCTTAATGAGAATTCAAGACATATCATGGACATTAAGCTTGAAGGTATTTCTTGAGGAAGTTGAATGTTGTAGAAGGACTGACGCTCGAGCGCCTAACCTTGGTGCTCGAGCGCCAGCCGCAAGAAGGTCTGGCGCTCGCAGGCAGCGCGCGCAGGAATTGAGCGGTAGAAGCACTTGACGCTCGAGTGCCCAACCCTGGCGCTCGAGCGCCGTCGTATCTTCCAGAACTGGAAGATATTTTCATGACAGCAAATGACGGCAAGATCTTTTGGGGTCTGATATTGCGGCTTGTCAGTCAAATGTAGCGGCCGAAATCAACCCTCAGAACCGCCAAGACCAATTGGATGAAGATTTTTGTAGTCTTAACTCCCTTGTAAAGATCTAAGCCCTCTCTTCCCTATATATCCAAAACTAACGGGAGAGGGGGCGGTAGCTCGTTTTTACTTATTTTCCTTAGTGTTTTACTTATTTTGCTTGTATTTTGTATTGTAGACAGTAAGTAGAACTCTCCCTTAGCACTTGCTCTCCTTGGGTTTTGGGTTTCTCCAAATCAATGGAGTTATCCAACTTCCATATGAGGAACTAAATCCTTTTTAGGGTTTTGATGTAGCTTGATCCAAGTGCTATGGGTTTGAGTAGTTTTAGCTTGGTTTTTGAATAAATGGTGTGGTGATTGTGTATCCATATGGTTTGTTCTTCTATTTATACATTTGAGATGGAAATCATTTTTTGTCTATGAGGAATTGTTCTAAGTCTTGAATGTTTTCAATATCTTTGATGTCTTTGATTGAGAAGGTATAGGATATACAATGATGCTTTTGACTTGATATTATGTGAGTTTGATAGGGCATGTTAGGGACCACAACTCAATTCCATGTTAGCTTAACTTAGAATAGAGGAAAGAGGAGTGGAAACCTAAGATGTTTTATGCTTATTCTAATTTTGGGTAGACTATTAAGAGGGCTTATATTGCATACTAAGGAACATGGGTTAAATCACATGTAGGTTAGGTGAGTAGCTTGTGCAAACTTATGATGTTTTATCATTTCCTCTTGGTAGTATATTTTTGATGAGATGTTGTGAGGATTGACACCCTTCACACACTCAAAACCATGCTTTTGTTTGAGAGCCATGCTAGGACTAGTTAGCTTGTGGTATGAGGATTGAGTGAAATCAACTCCCTGTACCTTTTTAACTCTTTTAGTTCAACTTGTGTAGTTTAGTTTAAAGACATTTCGGTTGTTAAGTTTTTAGTTTAAAAACACAACTTCTTTGATTGATGAGTTGAGTTAGGTAGGATTTTAGAAATTCCATATCATACAACTGCACACAATCCCTGTGGATCGATACCCTCAATATAGACCTATCTACAAAGATTCGTCCTATTGCGAGTGTTTATAAATTTATACTTGATTTTTAAGCGCGATCAATTTTTGGCGCCGTTGCCGGGGATTGTTTTTGTTGAAAAATGTTGTTTTGGAGTTTTTAAAATTGTATCTAGTTTGATTCTGTATATTGTGTCTTTAGAGTCCCAAAAATTGCATAAAATCGAGTCTGTACAAAATCTGTTTTGGTTCTGTTTCGTTTCTGTTTCTACATAATTTCAGGTCTCTGCATAATCTGACGCTCGAGCGTCAGAATTTTGGTATCGAACGCCCGACGCTCGAGCGCCGCTGTGTGGGTATCGAGCGCCACTTGACAGACAGTAGCACTGAAGCTACTGCCAAAGCAGAACAGGTATTTTTCTAACCTTTGTTTTTCTCTTTTGTTTTCACCTGTTTGTTGTACATATTATTAGGGTGTTAGTTTATGTTTGGTCGCCGCTCATTATCATTGCCTATTTTTCCGTGCGACCTAGATTTAGAACGTACTCTTAGACAACAAAGAACCGCAAGGAACTTAGATCTAAGAGTGCATAATATAGAACACATGGCTGAAGAGAATAGGGCTGTTTTATTGAGGGATCATTATGTTCCCTCCACTTACACACCCTCTTCATGCCTTCGGTTGCCAAACATCACGGCAACCCAATATGAAATTAAGTCCAGCACTATACAGATGTTACCATCTTTTTACGCACTTAGCAATGAGGATCCTTATAAGCATCTAGACGAATTCATTGATATATGTTCAACTTTGAGATTACAAAATTTTCGATGAGAATGCTTTGAGGATGCGCCTCTTTTCGTTTTCCCTCAAGGATAAAGCCAAACATTGGCTTAATTCCTTGCCTAATGACTCAGTTACTTCTTGGGCTCAAATGCAACAAGAATTCCTTAAGAAGTACTTTCCAATAGGGAAAACAAATCAAATCCAAAAAGCCATAACTGGCTTTTCGCAGATTGATGGTGAATCTTTCCACGAGACGTGGGAAAGAATGAATGACCTTTTACGAAAGTGTCCGCACCATACTGTCCCCAAGTGGCAACAAGTCCAATGCTTCTATGATGGCTTAACTGAGCCTCATAGGCAAATGGTCGATGCCTCGTGTGGAGGCACATTCATGTTGAAGAGTGAAGATGATGCATGGACTATTTTTGAAAATCTTGGTGAAAATTCTTTACATCATGCATCATCCGGTCGTAGGGCACCTCCTGCCAAACAAAAGCTTGAAATCTCAGTGTTGTCCCTTCAGTGACTGAAGACACCGAATTTTTTGCCGAAAATTCAGCCGATTGTTTGATAGAGTGGTAGATCATATCATCCTTTTTGCATCTCTCTAAAGATTTGATGGATTTTTGACACAATTGGAAGAAAATCTTTCAACAAGCGCTAAAGAAGAGCACTGTCAAAGGAGAAGAAGACCTAAACTGTGTAGATTTTTTTATGAAGGAAACCATTACCCGTGATTTTTGGATGAATTTTGTAGGAAAAATCGTGCTTAGGTATGGTGTTATCAAAGAAGAACGAACAAGGGTGCAGAAGAAACAGTGAAGAAAAAGAGGAATTTCGTCGTGCAGAAGAAAGAGGAATTTCGTCCTCTTTGGAAGAAGATGAAACAAAGAGGACGAAATTCCAAAAAAAACCAGCAAAAAATTACTTAACATCAATTAGGGCAAAACGCAAAAAGAAGTTACTGAAAACAATATTGAAATACCAAAAAGCCCCCAAAAATAACATACTCTTTAATAACTAAAAGGGCACTAAGATAATTTGACAATCTAAAGTAATGGTAAAAGACAAAAATAACCTAACTTGATTTAACTAAAATCAACAATCAACAAAGGTTAAATTCGTAATTTCACTCTCAAACAAAAATCACTATTCCTGTGGCATTCGCTCTTTTTATAAGCTTTTAAGTATAGATTTGACAATTATTTGCTGGGATAGCTTTTATTGCTTTTTAACTGTAGCTGTATATTTTGAGAAACATCTACCATGCTATATGCCGTTTTAGTCTTTTACCACTTACCACTATTATACTATTGATAATGTTTCTATTTTACTATTGATGATGCTTGTGGGACAACTTGTACTGTAATTTTAAAAGGTTAAAAGTATATTTTTAAACAAATTGAAAAAGTGTCTTATTTAAAATTGTTTTTAAAAAATAATAGTATCAAATCGTAAAAAAATTACATTTTTACATTACAGGTAAAAGGTAAATTATTAAAAACCCATGATTTTAAAAGATAAAATTGTAATTTTAACAAATGATTAACTGCGTTTTTAAAAATTTTATTTTTAAATCACACGTTTTAAACTCGCAAATTCAAACAAATCCTAAATATTTAGATCTTCTAAGTTATATTTTCAGTTTGCAATTCTCATAAGCTCCCTAATTTTTCTTGGCCATATCACAAATTGTCTGAATTCAATCACATTTTTTTAATCAAACATATATTGAAAAAACAGCAAGAAACGTTAAAAATAGTAATTTGAAGGTCAACAAATAAACATGCCAGCTCTTTATAAAGAGGGAAGATTGTAAAGTACAATAGGAGGGAAGAGTAGTGTTCACAATATAAATCTATGTACATACTACAATCTATGTATAGTAATATAACAATATTTACCCTAACAAAAGTCCAAAAATCTAGCTACTGAGAAGGAGAGGAAAAAATATGTAAAGTCCCATACTTCTCTTTTATATTGTTGTTAAAATAAAAGAAAATTAAAATTCAAGCTCAATCCAATTAACGATAATGTGATTTAGTAAACTCTTATATTATTATTATATAATTGAGATAATGTGGCAGTAAAAATTAATTATTAATTTTTTATTTTCTGTAAGTGCTGATCCAATGACTTTAATTGTTACATCATCAAGTTATATAGCAATCGCATAAAATTGGTCTACTAAGTAACATTACTTATTTAATTAAATACTCTATAAACAGTATGATTATATAAAAATTAAAGATAAAAGATATAGCATAAAATCGAAAATATGAAACCCGTTCATCACAGCCCGACGCTAGCTAATTAAAGTACTACTGTCACATAGGACCTCACATCACTAACAAAAGAAGATGACATGTATATACTACCGAACTAGGTTTTAGGTGAAATACTGAAATATATATACTAAAATTAAGAAAATATAGAAAAGTTATTTTTGTTTTGACTATTTTCTGGTTCTATTTGTACATTTTATGAAATTTCTATGTCTACCTGAATAAAATAACTGCAACACAAAATCAATGTCTTTTTTGTTTCACGGTTTCCAAAAGGAATTTGATTAGCAAGATATTTATTAGAAATGAAAGCAATTTCAAGTAATTAACTCAAACTCATATCTAATGCGAATGCCCATTGATAATGTAAGCTAAGAATTCGCTGGGTATCAGACAATATAAGATAGAGGATGATGATGATGATGATGATGGAGACAATGAAGAAGACATAACAAGAGTATTAGACAAACAAATACCTGCACAGAGAAGATAATCACTCCAGAATAGTGTTGGACACTCTCCCTCAACAAATCAATTTATAACAAAAACCTAAGACAAGACCATCGTTAGCTGGCTTTTCATTTTTTTTTCTTTATTTTTCTGAAGATGCTTGTAACCCACGATACTTTAATATTCAAACTTCTGATCGTGCCAGATAATATTAATAGTAATCGAGAAGGGGGTGTGTGCATCTATGCTGGGTTTGGAGGAGGGGTTGCGCTGAGGGTCTGTTATGGCGTACGTAGACGTTTGTGGACAAAACTTTTTTAAAAAAAAACAGATGTTTATGGACAAAGGGTTTTAAATGGATAAATTATGGATAAAAACAAAGGAAATAAATTTTCCCGCACAAATGGTCACATGCTGTTTGTCACAACGTAGTCTCAAGGGCTAAACAAAAGACAAAAACATTAGAGAAATAAATAAATAAATAAAAATTAAATAAGGACAAGAATTAATACATGTTTTGAGTCAATATTTTCTAAAATTCTTTAGACATTTATCATCTATATTTCATCTCTAAATTAGTTTTAAATTAAATTATTATGATTTTATTATTTCAGTACTTATTGTTGAAGCAGATTTTTCAACAAAGGTATTTAAATGGACAAAATTATGGATAAAAAATATTTTATGCCTTAAAAACATATTTTAAAAAACAGATTGTATATTTTTGCACTTAACTGAAACTGTTTATAGGTTGACCAAATTTCCCAAACACAACGAAGTATTTAAAAATATTAAAATCATTTTACAATGAAATAAATAAACCTTTAAATCAAATTGAGACAATGCATAATAAAATTAAATATAGCTTCTTAATTTTTTTTAATTGTCAATAGGGTTGTAAAATCAAGCTGAGCGGAGCCAAGTATTTAATGTTCTAGATTGATTTGTTTAACTTTTTCCGAACATTAGCCGAACTTGAACTTACTACCGAGCTTGATAATTTATTCAAGTTCTGTTCTTTTATTTTTCTAACCAACTCAAGCTTATTTACAAGTTACTCAAATAAATTATTCATTTTATTTATAAAGTAAACATTGTGATTGTTTAATTTATTTTTTGTAATTTCATACTAATTATTAGTTATTTAATATTTATTATTTGAGTAATTAGATAAATTAACTCGAATATTAAATAATCTAATATCGAGTTTATATGTTTATCTTATAGTCTGTATATACATTCATTACACACACATATATAGACATACACATAAACCCATTCATATAACACAAATACACATATATCTATATCAAGATTCAGAATTAAAACAATTCGAGCTATATTTATTATACTATGAAGAGAGAATTCATTTTATATTTTTAAATACTTAACATGTTCTAATTACAAAGTTAAAAATAATCAAAATAAAATTACATGAACTTATATGAACTTATACGAGTCGAGCTGAGCCAAGTTAATTTATACATGTTTGGCTCGTTTAATAAATGAGCTTAAATTTCTGTTCAAACTATATTTATTTAATAAATAAACCGATCTTGAGGCAAGCTTATCTAAACCAAACTTGAACATTTTCACAAGTAGTTCGGTTCATTAATTGGTCACGTGGATAACTTTTTTCTGTTTCCTTGATATACTTAAAAAAAAAAAAATAGTTTAAAAGAAATAGATTAAAAGAGTTTCGAAAAAGGATAAAAGTACAGAATTGTTTTGGTGGAGGTTATGTTTGAAAAAAGTGTCCTATGTAAAGTCCATAAAATAATAATAATAATAATTTGATAAAGTTTTGAAGAGTCTTTTGAAAAATATTTTATTTTTTATTTTGAGAAGTATTTAGAATTTTAAAAATAATTTTATAGTTTGTTTTAAAAATGTGTTAGTAGTGAGGTCACACCTAACAATCTGTTGGGCTAATTGATATTTGAGAAAAAATTTCCTCATTCGAAAAATGAAAAGAGTTTTACAAAAGTTTCAAAAATGCCATATTTTTGTTTTTGAATTTTGTCATACTAGTCAAATATATTCTTATCTTTTAGAAAGGGCCAGTTTGGCAAGTGATTTCAACTCCAACTTCAATTTCACTCCAATTCTTAAAAAAAAAAATCTCATTTTTTATATCACATCAATTACTTTTTAATAATTTTTTTTATTTTTTATATTACATCAAACATTTTTTTATTACCATTCAAATAAAATACTCACTAAAAAACAAAAAATTTCACTTTTCCATACAAAAAATTTACAATATTCCCTCTCAACAATCACCTTAGTTACATTGAAATAACTCCACAGTGAAGTTAGAGTCCCTTGCCAAACGGAGCCTTAATATCCTCCAATTTATTGTGGATATGACCTTTCCGTCAAATCAGTCCCATTGCAAAAAAGCATAAACATTTTGTCAAGATTAATGCTATACATATTTTTACTTTCACATTCTTGTTCTCACTTTTAGAATTTTTGACATGATTTTTATAATTATTATTAAATTTGAAATTGATCACTATTAAATTTTAATCTAATAATAATTTTAAAAATTATATCAGAGAGTCTAAAAGTGGGAGGGTGTAGCATTATTCGTTTGACAATTTTTTTTATTTTTTGAAAATTGAAACAAATAAATTTGCCCAAAAAAATGACCACATGCAGTTTCTGACAACGTAGTCTCAAGGGCTGCTATGCTAAAGAAAAACAAAAAATTCGACAAACAAATAAATAAAAAATAAATAAGGACAAGAATAATACATGTTTTGAATCCATATTTTCTAAAATTCTTAAGAAATTTTAGAAACTATATTTTATTCTAATAATTAGTTTAAATTAAATTATTATGATTTTATAATATCAGTACTTATCATCTTTATTAAATCATCATAAGCGACTTATATGATAAAATTTTAATTACTTAACTTAAAAAATAAGAATTATAATTTAAGAAAACTTACATAATAAAATATTATAAAACTTCTAAAAGATCATTATTAACATCTTTATCAACCTTGTTTTATTTGAATTTGTTGGATGTTGACGATGTTTGGAGGTACGGTGTTGTCTTCTATTGTGGTTAGTGCGTTGGGCCGTGAGCGCCGTGTCGTAGAGGCTAAAGGGTGTGGTGGCCATGAGGTTTTGGAGGTATAAAGGGATTACTTAGAGGGAGTAAAATGTAAATGTAACTTTTTCAATTCTTTTTCAATTAATAAAATTTGTGCCAGATAAAAGACAGTAATCTCCATTTACTAAAAAATCAAATAAAATAAAAAATTCAATCCTTTTAAAGCCACAAAAAATAAAAGACAGTCTTGAAAAATGAAAATCAAAGTAATGTTTTTCTTGGCTTTTTCTTTATCTTTTCTTTCATATTCTCAAGAAAAATATGTTAACAAACAAATTCAAAACCACAATACTCCTCAGAATAAGAAATAATAATTTTTACCTTTTATGTGACATCAAGAATATTTTTCAAATAAATAACAAAAAACACCTTACAAAAACACATTAACAAACATACCCTTCTTGATGTAAGATCCCAACCAATGAATGAAAATTATTATTATTTTTTTTTTAAAAAAAAACCTTTCTGATTCACATGAGGAAAAATGGCGTAGTGAGCCTATTTCATGTTCAATTTCTCAAGCACAAAACTGAATTGTTTAGTATAAGTTCTTAGAAGGAACCTACACGTCCTTCAAATAAAAGTTCAAAAATTAAATTCTCTGAATGATTGTATTAACATAATAACAGTCTTTAAATAAACTAACAATGAGATAGCACCCATACTCATCAGAAGTTTTATCTTAAAATAT
>FXXK01002770.1:13353-27702 GCA_900184695.1 Betula pendula
TAAGTTAATATAATAACCACGCATACAATATATCATTTATTTCGAAAAAGTGCTACTGGTGACACATCATAATATATACATCTAAAATAGACCAAGTGAAGTTGGTTTATGACAAAATTGAGGCTACAGACTACCTCATTCGTACTAACCTAAGCAGGAATACATGTCATCTCCCTTTGCCTCGTCTCCTGCATCATCAATTATACAATTGTATAATTACTAAAATTTCACAGGTGAATATATGAGTCCACAATCCCAATAAATATATTAAAAACTAACATTTGTAATATGAGCCTCCCTTTTTAGAAAATATCTCTAATATGTTTTTATAATAACAGCTGGTTTAGAGTTTCCCAAAAGAGAGTTTTACCACTAAAAATTCCACCGTTTGAGGGGAGCTCGGGTAAGTAGGGTACCTGACATGATCTTGGACTGCGATAAATGAGAGTTGCTCTAGCTGATAAGATAATCATTGTAGAAAAGTTTATCATAATATATATAAAATCCTTTTAGATTTTCTTTGACATTTTCTTTAGAATGTAAATAATCCACATCCCAGAATATGGAGTAATTAAATAGTTCATAAGGTGCATAAAACATAACAAATATGGTGCTATCAATAAATATGAAATGCATTAACTTTGATGTTCTACTTGTTTGTTTGTTCTTAATATTCTTAGGACCTTATCCCATGGTGATGCAGGAGAAATCCAACAATAAGTTGGATTATTTTATTTTATGCATGTGTGTTTTAGTTTTCCTTTTCAATAAGGATTGTGTTTTCCTTTTTCACTAGGATTGGGTTTTCTTTTTCCAAATAGGATTTGTTTAGTTTTTCCTTTTCCTTGTTAAATTAGGATCATATCTTAGGCTATATAAAGGCATCTAGTGTGTGTTATTTTTCAATTCAGTTTTCAAGCATTAATATATTTCTAGTTTTTCAGAGTTATCCTCTGTTAGCTTATTTGGGGCAATTAGGGTATTTCTCTTCCCTATTTGTTATTTTCTCTCTTCCTGAATTTCCTTTCCAATCTTCAATTATTAGTTTCTGCTGCTAGTTCACGCTGTTAGAACAATCTTATTTTTGCCTGGCGTCAGTTGGTATCAGAGCTTAGCGTCTTCTTGAGGTGAAATTTTTTTCATCAGTTTTTATGGCTGGTGGTCGTGGTCGTGGTCGACGTGGACAGGTTCCGAATGAGGAAGTCCCCTATCATGATCGCAATATACGAGACGTGACGATTGAAGACTTGCAGAGGCAGGTTGCGGAGTTAACCCAGCGTCTTGCGACGCAAAACTTGGAGAGGGATCGCGAGATGGATGATCGCGATTCAGATTCCAGCTTTGAGAACCCGTATCACAACCCTGTTCTGGATCGGGAACAACGTGGTCGGGATGAGCGATATGGAAACTTAGGCTTCAAAGTTGAGCTTCCAGAATTTTCTGGCACTCTACAAGCCGAAGGTTTCATTGATTGGTTGCACAAAGTAGAGAGGATCTTTGATTATAAGGAGGTTTTAGATCGCATGAAGGTGAAGCTTGTTGCCATCAAGCTAAAGGGTCGCGCATCCGCTTGGTGGGAGCAGTTAAAGCGATCGAGGGATAGACAAGGCAAACCGAAGATCTGCGATTGGGAGAAGATGGAGAAGAAGATGAAGGGACACTTTTTACCCTTCGGATACACTCAAGCATTGTTTCAACGACTTCATACACTAAGACAAGGTGTGAGATCTATTGATGATTACACCGAAGAATTCTACCAATTGGTTGCTCGAAAAGACTTGTCCGAGACCGAAGAGCAATTGGTGGCGCAATACCTGGGCGGGTTGCGGCAGTCCCTACAAGATGTCCTCAGTCTCCACTCTCTCTGGACGGTTTCTGAAGCCTACCAGCGTGCCTTGACTGTAGAAAAACAGCAAGGAGCAATACCAGATCTACACCAAGAGGAGATTATAATACACGAGGAATCCGTCCTCAGGAGCCTCGTCCTAATCCTCAACCTACGCGAGGCCAGAGCTCCAACTCCAACATCCGTTGTTTCAAATGTGGGGAGCCCGGTCATCGATCGACAGATTGTCGAAAACCTGATAGCAAGACGGGCAAGAATCTCTTGATTGAGGATGAGACAATAGAAGAAGTTGACATCAGAGATCCGGTTTTTGATGACGGTGATGATGATGAGATTTTGTATGGAGATGGGAATGAGACGCTGGTTGTCAGAAAAAGTTTACTCGCTCCAAAAGATTACTCCGGAGAAGATTGGTTAAGAACCAATATCTTTCATACCACTTGCACGATCGCGGAGCAGGTTTGCAAAATGATTATTGACAGTGGCAGTTGTGAGAATGTTGTATCAGAGGAGGCAGTTAAGAAGCTTCAGCTGAAGACTGATAGCCATCCAAAGCCATACAAATTGTCTTGGTTGAAAAAGGAAGTGAGGGTAACAGTAAATAAAAGATGTTTGGTTTCTTTTTCAATTGGAAGAAAATATTTCGATAATGCATGGTGCGATGTAGTGTCAATGGATGCATGTCATTTATTATTAGGCAGGCCTTGGCAGTATGATCGGAGCGTTGTCCATGATGGGCGGCGAAATACCTATACCTTGAGCATTAAGGGAAAGAAGGTGGTGTTAGCACCTCGGCGAGAAGGAGCCATTCCTATACCAGCAATCGAAAAGGGCGTTAATCTTCTATCAATGTCTCGGTTCCTTGAAGAAGTAGAAGAAGAGGGCGTTGTGTATGCCTTGATGCCACGAGAAGAGGGTTTTAGAATAGACGATGATGTGTCAGTCGAGTTACAAGAGCTATTGACTAAGTTTGCTGATTTAATGCCAGATGAGCTACCCCCTGGTTTGCCACCCATGAGAGATATACAGCACCACATCGATTTCGTGCCGGGGTCAAGCTTGCCAAATCGACCAGCTTATCGCCTTAGTTCGAAGGAATCTGAAGAGTTGCAACGCCAAGTGACGGAGTTGTTGAAAAGAGGTTACATTCGAGAGAGCATGAGTCCATGTGTAGTTCCCGCTCTCTTAGTTCTAAAGAAGGATGGATCGTGGCGCATGTGTGTTGATAGTAGAGCCATCAATCGAATCACAGTGAAGTATAGATTCCCGATTCCTCGCTTAGACGACATGTTGGATCAGTTAGCAGGCTCTAAGGTCTTTTCCAAAATTGATCTTACGAGCGGGTATCACCAGATCAGAATCAGGCCTGGAGATGAGTGGAAAACAGCGTTCAAGACGCATCATGGGCTATACGAGTGGATGGTCATGCCTTTTGGATTATCCAATGCACCCAGCACATTCATGCGGTTCATGCATCAAGTGTTGCGGCCTTATATGGGAAAATTCGTTGTTGTATACTTTGACGATATCCTCATCTATAGCCCCTCGCTGGAAACACACCTGGAGCATCTCAGGGAGGTTTTTGAAACACTACGAAAAGAGTGTTTATATGTCAATCGAAAGAAGTGTTCCTTTATTACTACTAGTGTTACTTTTCTTAGTTTTGTTGTGTCCACTGATGGTGTTCATGCAGATCAGTCTAAGGTGACAGCAATTCTAGAGTGGCCAACACCCAAGAGTCTACATGATGTCCGGAGTTTCCACGGATTGGCGTCATTCTACCGACGGTTCATCCGAAATTTCAGTACATTGATTGCACCAATCACAGAGTGCTTAAAGGGCCAAACTTTCCAATGGACTGAAGAAGCCGATGCAAGCTTTCAATTGGTGAAGCAAAAAATGACGGAATCACCGGTTCTCGCTCTTCCAGACTTCGAGAAAATTTTTGAAGTCAACTGTGATGCATCTGGTGTTGGCATTGGTGGTGTCCTAAGCCAAGAAGGACGTCCGATCGCTTTTTTCAGTGAGAAGTTGTCGGGGTCCAAGAAAAACTATTCTACCTATGACTTGGAGTTCTATGCCATTGTCCAGTCTTTGAAGCATTGGCATCATTACTTGGTGCAGAAGGAGTTCATCCTTATTATTGATCATGAAGCCCTCAAGTATATCAATAGCCAACAGAAACTCAGCCGCAGACATGCCAAATGGGTTGCCTACCTTCAGGAGTTCACTTTTTCTTTACGACACCAATCCGGGAGCTTGAATCGAGTTGCTGATGCCCTAAGTAGGCGAGTTGCACTTCTTACTACTATGCATACCAAATTTGTGGGTTTTGACACCTTTCGAGAGTTCTATACGGAAGATCCTTCATTCGGGAAGATATTGGCTGAGGTGTCTGCAGGTAAGCGTAGTGATTATATTCTTCTGAACGGTTATCTGTTTCGTGGTTCACAACTATGCATTCCGGATAGTTCATTGCGGGAACAGATAATACGAGAGTTGCATGGAGAAGGTCACTTTGGGCGAGACAAAACTTTGGCCTTGATCTCATCCGATTATTACTGGCCCAAGTTAACTAGTGATGTGGCACGTTACGTGGAACGGTGTTTTATTTGCCAGTGGTCCAAAGGAGCCCTCACAAATGCTGGTCTGTATACTCCATTACCAGTGCCCGATGGCCCATGGCTTGACGTTAGCATGGATTTTGTTTTGGGGTTACCTCGCACTCAAAGGGGCATGGATTCTATCTTCGTGATTGTGGATCGATTTTCCAAGATGGCCCATTTTGTCGCTTGCCGAAAGACGATGGATGCCACTCGAATTGCTCACCTATATTTTCGGGAGATTGTTCGTATGCACAGGGTTCAAGTCTAGTTACAGGGACCGTGTACAAAATTTATTGAGGCAATTTTTGGAAGAGTTTTGTGGGAAAAGATGGGAACCAAGCTTAATTCAGTAGGCCTACCATCCCCAAAACGGATTGGTCAGACTGAGGTGGTAAAATCGAAGCTTAGGAAATCTTTTAGAAGTTTAGCGGGAAATAAGCAGCAAGTGGACTTGGCTTTATCACAGGCAGAGTTTGCTTACACACGGTCCAAGAACAGACGGACTCAGCTAAGCCCTTTTGAGATCGATTATGGGCAAAATCCATCAGTGAGTACTCGACTTGCACACCCAATTCCCCGTTTGGTTGATTGAGGATATTCAAGGCTGATGGATGCTGATTATCTCCGAGGAGTTCAATGATCAAGTCCAAGAAAGCTTATAGAAGATAACAACGCCAGTACAAAGCACACTCTGACGCATAGACGCAAGGTAACTTTGAGGTTAGGTGATTTGTTTGGCTGTACTTCACACGTGATCGCTCTTCCCTGTTGGTGAGTATAACAAGCTGCGTGAGAGGAAATTGAGCCGTTGTGAGATTCTACAAAAGATAAATGATAATAGCATACCGGTTAGTCTTCCAAGTTATTTAAAGACTCCGACGTGTTCAACGTGGAAGCACTTGATCTCCATGTTTTGTTTGATGGTTGACAGAGGAGGGCGACGAGTTGAACTCGCGGACGAGTTTTCCCAACTCGGGGGAGACTGATGCAGGAAAATCCAACATAAAGTGGATTATTTTATTTTATGCATGTGTGTTTTAGTTTTCCTTTCAATAAGGATTGTGTTTTCCTTTTCTCACTAGGATTGGGTTTTCTTTTTCCAAATTAGGCTTTGTTTAGTTTTTCCTTTTCTTGTTAAATTATATCATATCTTAGGCATATAAAGGCACTAGTGTGTGTTATTTTTCAATTCAGTTTTCAGCATTAATAATAATTTTCTAGTTTTTTCAGAGTTATCTCTGTTTAGTTATTCTGGGACCAATTAGGGTTTTCTCTTCCTATTTGTTATTTTCTCTCTTCCTGAAGTTTCCTTCCAATCTTCAATTATTAGTTTCTGCTGCTAAGGTCCGCTGTTAGAACCATCTTATTTTTGCCTGGCGTCACATGGTGTTTATGGTTACTCTATCCTCCGTTAACTGTAGTTTTTATGGGCTTCTTATCCCCCGTACCTAGGTTTGTTATAGTTCTTATCCCAATTAATTAGCTAAGTTCTTATTCAAATTTTAGAACTTTAACTATATGCAACTATTTCTTGTAGCCCTTTCCATATTCAATTAAAAAAAAAAAAACCTTATCCAGTATTATTTATCTATTGTTTCTTTATTCAAGTAATTCGGATACACACAAGCACACGCACACACAATTCATGGTATGCCAATCCAACCACTTTTTTTTTTTTTTTTGCATTATTTATCATCAAATGTCTTGTCTTATAATGGAATTCATTGTCATCACCCAAAAGGAATATTAATATGGGTTACCATTTTTCCCTGAAGTTGATGGCGTCATTAAACGCAACAATTAATTATATGATACTTCTGCTACAGATTTTTTTTTTGGACGCTTTATTTTTCTTTGTAGTTGTTCATGACATGCAGATTAATTTGGGTGATATATAATAATTTATAACTCGAAACAAATTAAAAAACAGAAATAAAATTATATATGTTGCTTAAAATGTAACATATTTAGACTTTATATTCACTATTTTCTTGATTATAATTTAATTTTTGAATATTTATTCTCCTCTAACATTTTTAAACTAATTGAAATACATTACCCAACTTGATATATGATAAAGCGCACATAATTAGCACAACACATGAAGGATGTACAAATAAAAATACATAGAGAATTCCGTCAATTAATCTAGTCTTACAAATATGTCTTTTCATTTTTATTTTAAGATTACTGTTTAAGGATCCATGGTTGTTTTATGTTATTATTAAGTTAATTATAATGGCATTTTAAAGGTTAAGAGAGGGGTGAAGATATGACGTTATATTGATATTTAGATTTTTTTTTGACACATATATTATATTCAAATAAAAATGATTGAGAATAACATAATTCTAAATGAGAGGGCAATTACTGTTGTTTTTAATATCTCTCATGGTCAAAAGTTTGAATTTTTATGTGATGCATGCATGAAAGAAGTTTTGAGTTTTTTTTTCTTTTTTTGGTAGTTGTTTTGTGAAGAAAATTATTTGTTAATATTTTGACTCTTTTTTTTTTTTTATTAATAAAACAGGAAAAAAAAAAGAAAAAAGAAAAAGATACCCCTAATGTTTATTTATCTCCTTCTCTGTCTTCAAACTATAGAGTTTTTACTTATGAGAAATGCTATTTAACATTATTTGTTGTTCATCTCCCAATATTCTTATTATATGCGACACATTCACGTTCACTTGTTTGTACGAAATATCTAAAAATAAAATAAAATAAAATAAAAAAGAGAAAAAAGATAATGATAAGTAACATTTCACTTTAACTTATTTAAGTGATCTGGACTTGTCTCTTGGGTAAGGACTTGGTGATAAGCAGACAAGGTCAAAACCTCACATGCACGGCTAGCACTTCTGAATTTACCTACTTAGTAGTAAATTTACAACAGCCTTGCAGACATTATTGATTTGCATAAAATATGTGTTAGTTTTTTTATTGGCGAATTTCGATGTCAAAGTTTTATTGTAATTTGCTCTTAAAATATCTCTTGTTTTTAAATTTATTGAGCTCGTCTCTAATTCGTCTGGAGATAGTACGGACGATATGAAATCAGAATGGCTCGTCTCTAATTTCGTCCGTAGTCAGTACGGACGAGTTCAAGACAGAATGGCTCGTCTCTAAATCCGTCCGCAGTCAGTATGGACGAGTTCAAGACAGAATGGCTCGTCTCTAAATCCGTCCGCAGTAAGTACGGACGAGCAGACAGTTCAAGTTTCCAGATTCACTCGTCTCCAATCTCGTCTGCAAACCGTATAGACGTGAAGAGCCTTCAAGTTTCCAGATTCACTCGTCTCCAATCTCGTCTCCAAACCGTACGGACGTGAAGGGTTTTCAAATCTCCAGAAACATTCGTCTGCAATCTCGGCTGCAATCAGTACGGACGTGAAGGGTTTTCAAATTTCCAGAAATGCTCGTCTGCAATCTCGGCTGCAATCAGTACGGACGAGTTATTTTCTGTCGTGTATTTTTTTGGGTTTAACCTAGATGCGTTCGGACGAGCCACTGTCTCGTACAGACGCCGACTTGATTTTTTGAAGAAATCCTTCTCCAATTAGAACTAGGTTTTTCTCCTTAAGGGTATAAATAGAGGTCCTCTAAGCACGTTTTTAGTGACCTGAGAGGCTATATTTCCAAGGTTTTAGAGGCTATTTTATTTGTTCTATGAGAGGCTTAGGCTTGTTTAGAGTAATTATATTGCTCATCTCTTAGAGTTTATTGGGTATCACACAATCCTTGTTTGCAACACTTGAAGCCTATCGGAGTTTCGATAAAGGAAGATCAATAGAAGAATTTTCCAGAGGTTCTGGGAGAACTACTGCGGTAACGGACAAGCGGGTCACTTGTCTAGTACAAGAGTGTGTCTCTCACAAAGGTTTTGTAAGTATGAACACCTTGTAATTTCTCATTCTTCTAGCGCATTGATTTCCTGGGTTTGGCTGCCCCGGAGTGGTTTTACTTTTGAAGAGTTCTTCAAAAGGTTTCCACTTCGTAACCAAAATATTTGTGTTGTGTCCTTTATTGCTTTCATAATATTTTGTGTGGTTGCTTATTTTTTAAATTCCGCGTTGATTTGATATACACCTATTCAACCCCCCTTCTAGGTGTTATTTGGAGTCTGTCTATTATTTTCAATTGGTATCAGAGCAGGTTCACTCTGTTTAGATTAAATTCCTGAGTGTGATCCTAGACTCGATTCAATGTCTCTTAATCTTAATCCTAATACTGTTCCTAATTTTGATGGAAGTAACTATGCTATCTGGAAAATCCGTATGAAAGTTTACCTTAAATCCATAGATGTATGGAAACTTGTTGAACCTGGATGGACACGTCCAGAGGAACCAAGTACCTCATGGTCTAAGGATGATAAGGCCGCTTGCATTCGTAATGATAGAGCTTTAAACGCGCTATTCTTGGGAGTTACAGCGGCAGACGAATTTATTTGTATTTCGCTCTGTGAACTTGCCAAGGATGCCTGGAAAATTTTACAAGTTACTCATGAAGGAACTGAAACTGTTAAATTTTCTAAACTTCAAATTTTTATTTCAAAATACGAAGCAATTAGGATGCAAGAAGAAGAGACATTTGATGAATTTTATGCTAAATTAAGTGTTATTCGAACCTCTATGATTGGTCTTGGAAAGGTTGTTTCAGATGAAGAAATTATTAGGAAGATTTTGAGATCTCTTCCAAAAAGATTCAGATCAAAGGTCACGGCCATTGAGGAAAGTAGAAACATTAAAGAATTAAAAGTTGAAGAACTGGTTGGATCTCTTCAGACTCATGAGCTCAATCACTTTCAACCCAAGAAGAACAAAGGGATTGCTCTCAAGATTGCTAAGAATGTTGATGACTCCTCTGATGAGGAATCCATGGACGATGAAGAACTGGCTATGCTTGCAAGAAGAATGAGGAAATTTTTCAAACCCAAGAATGGGAACTTCAGAAATCAGAACAATAAAGCTGGTGAGAAATCCAAGTATGATTCCAAAGGAGTGAATCAAGGGAGAGCTGATTTGGGTAAGAAAGACAAGACTACAAATGGTGTAAAGTGTCATGAATGTCGAGGAATTGGGCATATTCGTATAGATTGTGGAAATTTGAAAAGATCCAAAGGAAAAGCCTTCAACACAACTCAAAGCGATGAGTCTGACAAAGAAGATACTGAAGAGACTCTTGAAGATGGGGTAAATTATCTGGCCTTTACAACTTCATATAATGATTTGTCTGACAATGATGAATATGCTACTGCAGATGTGAAAGAATCTTCTGATGATGAAGGTGAGGATAATTTGCAAGATGTTTATAATACCCTTTATATAGAATTCTCTAAATTGCAAAAATCCAACAAGCATACTGTGAAAAGATTGGAAGAACTTATTGTTGAGAAAGATAAACTTCTGGATGATTTAACCAACTCTACTGCTGTTTGTAATACTCTTAGATCTGAGAATGCTCTGTTAATTGTTAGAATCAAAACTCTTGAGAAAGAACTATGTGATTCTAAGTCTCATCTAACTAAATTCTCTAGTGAAAAACTTGACAAGATGTTAAATGAGCAAAAATCCTTTTCTGATAAAACTGGGATAGGCTTTGATAGATATGCTGCTTCATCCTCTATTAACTCTTCTTCTAATGTTATATTTGTCAAGCCTAACTTAAATGCAGCCAAAACTAGAGAAGAGGGTTGTAAGATTGAGAAGAATGTCCTTCTAACCACAAATATCAAGGCTGAAATCAAAGTTCCTACAAAGAAGCAATACCAGCCTAAATTCGTGCCTACATGTCATCATTGTGGAGTTGCTGGTCATACTCGGCCCTATTGTTTCCAGCTCCGTGCTCAGAAGCCTTGGTCAAAGAACTTTGCTCTTCAACGAAATGAACCTGGAATAGAAAATCAACTCAAGGTTCTGACTGATCAAGTCAAACTCATCAGTGAAAAACTTGCTGAGCTATCAAATTGTTCTACCTCAAAGGCAACAGCCGCAGTAACCGAGCATCATGTGAAGAATATTGCCAAGGACAAACAAGTATGGGTCAAAAAGGAAGATCATCTTTGCCTTGTAGTTCATACCGCTTTAAAAGTTCTCGATACTTGTCTTTGGTATCTAGACAGTGGCTGCTCAAAACATATGACCGGTGACAAGACTCTTTTTCAAGAACTAAAAGAAGGAAGAGGTGGCAACATTACTTATGGTGATGGTAGCAAGTCCAAGGTTATAGGCAAAGGATCAGTGGAAATTCCTGGGGCTCCTACTTCTCAAGAAGTCCTATATGTAGAGGGGCTAAAAGCAAATCTTCTGAGTATTAGTCAGTTTTGTGATCAAGATCTTGTTGTCCAGTTTTCCAAGAAAGAATGCAATATCTTTGACAGTAACGGAAAATGGCTGATGGGTGGAGAACGCACAACTGACAACTGCTATGGCTTATCTACTCTCCCTCAAGTCAGCTGCAATAAAGCCAGTCTTGACAACGAAGAATTATGGCATCAAAGGATCGGTCACATGAACTATTCAGATCTGGCCAAAGCAGCCAAGAGGGGAGCCATCATTGATCTACCAACAATGGATAAAATAGAGAAAAGCGTCTGTGGAGCATGCCAGCTTGGCAAACAAATCAAAAACCCCTCACAAGAAAACCTCAGGTATTCTTACTTCTCACAACTTAGAATTACTTCATATGGATCTTATGGGACCAACTAGAACTGAAAGTTTAGGAGGAAAAAGATATATCATGGTTATTGTTGATGATTACTCTCGATATACTTGGGTTATGTTATTGCGTGAAAAATCAGATGNCATCAAAGGATCGGTCACATGAACTATTCAGATCTGGCCAAAGCAGCCAAGAGGGGAGCCATCATTGATCTACCAACAATGGATAAAATAGAGAAAAGCGTCTGTGGAGCATGCCAGCTTGGCAAACAAATCAAAACCCCTCACAAGAAAACCTCAGGTATTCTTACTTCTCACAACTTAGAATTACTTCATATGGATCTTATGGGACCAACTAGAACTGAAAGTTTAGGAGGAAAAAGATATATCATGGTTATTGTTGATGATTACTCTCGATATACTTGGGTTATGTTATTGCGTGAAAAATCAGATGCCTTCAACCAAGCTCAAATTCTGTTCCAAAGAATTCAGAATGAACAAGATTGTTCTATCAAGCGAATTCGAAGTGACCATGGTAGGGAATTCAAGAACTCAAGTTTTGAAAACTATTGTAATACTCATGGCATCAAACAAGAGTTTTCATCCCCTATTACTCCTCAACAAAATGGATTAGTTGAACGCAAAAATAGGGTTATTCAAGATATGGCTCGGGTGATGATGCATGCCAAAAATCTGGCTCAGCATTTTTGGGGGGAAGCAGTAAATACAGCATGTCATATTATTAATAGGGTTTACTTGAGGCCTGAGACAGACAAAACACCTTACGAGATATGGAAAGGAAAGAAGCCAACGGTCAAATACTTTCGAGTTTTTGGAAGTACATGTTACATTCTCCGTGATAGAGAAAATTTGGGAAAATTTGAGGCTAAAAGTGATGAAGGAATTTTTCTTGGCTACTCTTCCACCAGTCGTGCCAGCAGAGTTTACAACATGAGAACAAAAACTGTCATGGAATCTATCAACGTGGTAGTTCAAGATGCTTCTTTAGATACCATTCAGGGGGAGCCAGAGGGAGTCATTGAAGAAGAAACTTTGGAATCCATAGATAAAGATGAAGAAGTCTCTCCATTCCAACAAGGAGAATCATCTTCCTCACAAGAAGACTCTCCATCTCTGGAATCATCTTCTACTCTAGAAGATACTCCACCTCCTCCACAGCTCCAAACTTTCACCAAGGAACCTTCTTCACGAATCAAGCTGAATCACCCCACAACCAATCTTCTTGGTGATGTTCATGAAGGTAAACGCCTATGAAATCGAGTTGTTAATCAAGTCTCCTATTCTTGTTACCTCTCTCAACTTGAACCTAAAAAGGTAGAGGAAGCCTTGGATGATGAAAGCTGGATAAATGCCATGCATGACGAACTGCATCAATTCACTCGTAATGAGGTATGGTCTTTTGTTCCTCGTCCTTGTGATCGAAATGTCATTGGAACTAAATGGGTGTTCAAAAATAAATCTGATGAACATGGGACTGTTGTGAGGAATAAAGCTCGTTTAGTTGCTCAAGGTTACACTTAGGTCGAAGGAATAGATTTTGATGAAACATTTGCACCAGTTGCTCGACTGGAATCTATTCGGGTGTTGCTGGCTATAGCATGTCATTTAGGATTCAAAATTTATCAAATGGATGTAATGAGTGCATTTTTGAATGGTCTTTTGCAAGAAGAAGTCTATGTTGAGCAGCCTAAAGGATTTCAAGATCCTTCGCATCCAAATCATGTTTACAAGCTGAAGAAAGCACTCTATGGTCTTAAACAAGCACCTCGTGCCTGGTATGAGCGGCTCACCACCTACCTCTTGGATCATGGTTTTGTTAGAGGGCAAGCTGACAGGACATTATTCATCCGTTCTAATGGACAGCACAAGTTGATAGCACAAATCTATGTTGATGATATTGTTTTTGGCGCTACCATCGATTCTCATGCCCATCAATTCTCAAATGAAATGCAGAATGAGTTTGAGATGAGTATGATTGGCGAACTCACCTATTTCTTAGGACTTCAAGTCAAGCAATCCCCTGAAGGTATCTTCATCTCCCAAACCAAATATGCTCGAGATTTGGTTAAACGATTTGGGCTTGATGGCAAAAGTCATGCTCGTACTCCCATGAGCACTAGTGTGAAAATGAGTGCTGTCTTCTTGGCACCAGTGTTGACCAGACTTTATACCGAAGTATGATTGGAAGTCTTCTTTATCTTACAGCGAGCCGGCCTGATATCTCTTTTAGTGTTTGTGTTTGTGCTCGATATCAATCCAATCCTAAAGAATCTCATCTCACTGCAGTCAAAAGGATCATTCGGTATATCAATGGGACTGTCAATAATGGAATTTGGTACTCTTGAGATACTAATCTAGAGCTTGCTGGTTACTCTGATGCTGACTGGGCAGGAAATGCTGATGATCGCAAAAGCACCTCCGGAGGCTGTTTCTATGTTGGTACCAATCTTGTTGCTTGGATGAGTCGTAAGCAAAATTCTATCTCTCTCTCCACAGCCGAAGCTGAGTACATAGCTGCTGGCAGTTGTTGTACGCAATTACTATGGATGAAGAAACTCCTCAGCGATTATGAAATTGCTCATGGCACAATGATCATCTATTGTGACAATACCAGCGCCATCAACATCTCCAAGAATCCTGTTCAGCACTCTCGCACCAAGCACATTGACATTCGGCATCATTTTCTTCGTGATTTAGTCGAATCTAAGGTGATATCTCTTGACTTTGTTCCCACCGACAACCAATTGGCTGACCTCTTCACCAAACCTCTGGATGGTCTCAGGTTTGAGTCTCTTAGGAAAGCTATTGGTGTGTGTGATATTCACTGAACCATCATTTCACATGCCTAGGATAGTTTGCATCTCTTTCTATTCCTATTCCTAGGGCATTTTACTCTTTCATCTGTCTTTTCCTTTTCTGCATTCAAAAAAAAAAAAGAAGGGGGACAAGTTTGCCTCTCTAGTTGTTTGCCTTCCATCTTGGTTCAAAGTGATGTTTTTTTTTTATATTCTTTAGAAGTTCTTACCCTAATTCTCTTGAGTACTCTTGCTCTCTACATTATCTTTGGTGTGAGCTTCTTTTTGCATGAGATGACAATCTTTTTAATGGATCCTTAATTTTATCTCATATTCAAGTAGTCTGTGGCACATTTACTTCATGCTCTATTATTAAGCACGATTGTCATATTCTGAGTGCATCTGACTTGCATCATTTGTAGAAG
>FXXK01002772.1:6684-21966 GCA_900184695.1 Betula pendula
CGAAGCTTAAACTCAGCCAGATTCCTTATCTCGGCCACCCCCAGCCTCTAAGGCCCTCAAAGCCCTCAAGGCAAAAAATACAGGTTCTACTTCCTCCTCCAAAGACAAGTCAGAATCCTCAACTTCAAAGACCTCAGCTAAAGCTAAGAAGCTTTCAAAAAAGGATATCCTAGTCATGGCTCAGGTACTTCTTCAACAAGCATCTGAAGGAACAAGTGAAGACGAAGATGATGCTTCATCAACAGATTCTTCTGTCCATCTAGACCAGCTCAAGGACTCCTACCAAGATGCTCAGGATCCCTTTGCCAGTCTTTCAGATGATGATTCCAAGACTACCGTGTCCCGGTCCAAAAGCCGTCGGTAGAAGAAGACAAATAATAGTATAGTCCACAATCCGACAACGTACTATTCATCTACAGTTAAAGTAAAAGATGCCCGACAAGTTACATTTGCTTTCGGTAACTTTTACTCAAGTAAAAGCTAAAGGAATCTCCTTTCGGCTCCTTTCAGCTGCTCATTTCAAACAGCACTCAAGTGCCTGTCATCTTTTAGGAATCTCATGATTTCCTCCACCTCGCCTCCTCTCCTTAGATGGCTATAAATCACCTATCTTCAAAGCAGAAGACAGAGCTCATTCGACAAGCCAATCTTTTGCTAAGATAGAACTCTCATATCTTCAGATATTGTAAACACTTTTGTATTTTCAATTTTCTGCAATTATCTTCAGATGTATTCGGCTTTGTACTAATCTTCTGTAAGTTTAAATTATCTTATTTTGAATGCATTTCACTTATCAGTTTATTTTATATTCTGATTTTATATATATATATATTGGTGGAGATTCAACACCGGCCAGTGGTTTTCATTTTTAATTTCTTTTTTTTTTATTTAAAAAATATATATATTTGACGAGGAAATGGAGAATTTTCAATCAATTAAAAACCATTAAACATGTAGCTTAAGGGGGGAAAAAAGAAAAGAAAAGAAAAGAAAAGAAACCGTGGAATTGGTAGTTGGGAGCCGGTCCTATCCTGCTCAGTCAAACACGTACCCTCTATCTTTCTATCACGACCAATTTTTGTTATTCGGAGTAAAAATTACGTAAAGTTGACGAGATTATTTTATCAATGCTAGTATTAATTCGGAACCAAAGTTGTCTGTGCAATTACTGAAATAAAATAGTTTGATTGTATGTTTTCTTGTAAATTTAATTTTGTAGGTTATATTGATAAAATTGAAGTAATTTTATTTAGGGTGGCTCAAATGGGTAAACCACTTAAGAGTATGTTTGGCATTGCGATTTCGTAAATAAAAAGTACGATTTTAAATTCAATTGCAGAAAATAGTATTTGGGTTTTTTTTAAAAAAATTGTGTTTTGTTTTCAAATTGCAGGTAATATGAGGGGTTTTTTTTTTTTTTTTTTTTTAAAAAAAGGTACAGTTTTAAAAGCTAAACAATAATTTGCTATGCAAAACCCTCTTCCAGCTTATAAACCTCCCAGCAGACAAACAAGTTATGTCCCTAGAGGAAAGACAAAATCGACAAAGACGGATCATGTTTGTCCTGGAATCATCGCTGCGGGTCCTTGACGATGCTCTCATGCTTTTCAGTGATTTCGAAGAACCATCACTGCTGAAGCTTGATGATTTATGAATGTTAAGTCCTATGGATGTATTACTGCTGACATTTCTTCAAGTAAGGGAGGGATGCTGTATGTTTCTTTTTTTTTTTTACTTTATTTTCTTTCAAAAGAGATGGTATATGGATGTGGGTTGATCGTCCCTCATCATATCATGATTCTGTTATTTCCTTCATTTGAACACAAAGCAAGAAATTATAGAACTTTAGAGTACCTATTAGAATTGATGAAGAGATTAATAGTATTGTTTAGCTTTGCAAAGTTTGAAGTGTTGATCAAGGCTCCCCTCCCCCATGTGGGATACAATTGAGCCTTGCCGGCTCATACATGGATTGCCATTTTCCTCTCTTTTTCAATGTCTAGGTTGCCTTTTATTTTCAATTTTCCATTACCAGGCTTCAACATTATACTTTCTTCTTTGGTGAATTTTACATGAAGATTAAGGGTGTTTAAATTTGAAGGGGAAAAATATTTAGATGGATTTTCCTTATCCTTGGTAAAACCGACGGGAACAGTGAGGAAAGAATTATTGTATGGTGTGTTGTGAAATTTGCAATTATTTCAAAGTTAATAAGGTTCCTTTTTCCCCCACCATATTCATAATTTTCTGACGTCCGTTTTGTTTTCCTACTTTTTACTCATTCCTCTATAAGAAACCAAATAAAATGTAAAGCATCTTTCACGACCCACCTACGAAGGATGAAAGAAACAAAAGTTAAAAGTTAAAAGCAATTTTATATATGTAGAGATGAGTGAGGAATTGGTTTGTGTTGATTTTGGGCACTTACGATTGCATTATAAATAGTTATATGCATATATTTTTGTCTACTTATTAATTTATTCAATTGTCTTTGACGAGTTTTTATATTTATTTATTATTTATTCATTGATGATAGTTTTGAATATATTATTCTCAATGTATGTAACCAGAAAATTCATCCACTGATCTCCCATTTGATTACGTAAACAATTTTTAACAATATTCATTGTTGAAAAGGTTTTTTCAACAAAAGTTGTTGCGGCAGAATTAATGACAATGTCATTAATGAATAAATCAATGGATACAAAATATCATTTTTTTCGTTTTTTCAGTAAGCTGTCTAATTCCATTGAGCGTTTGCGAATTCTATTATGCTAAACAATGTGCTTTAAAATTAGCACTCTTAGAAACTTTCAAAGCTTTCCTATAAGTGAAAAAAAAAAAGGCAAATGAAAATTAATATCATAAATAATACTAGAGAAATTTCAAGAAGCAAACAAACTAGGTTGTTGAATGGCAAAAGTAACGTTGATAGCATCGCCTTCAACCATCAGAGCATGGACTCCACAATCAGCAACAATTTGAACAGCAATAAAGCTGCATGAGCTTCTCCAATAGCTACATCAAAGGTGAACAATTGCTTGGAAGCAGCTTTTATAATATCACTATTAGAGATACTCAAAACAGTGACATCAACCGCAAATTCATGCTGCATAGCTACATCATAATTAATTGGACTTGATGCCGCCAAGAGGAGGAGCAGACCAAAGAAAAGATGCGGAGGAATCGAATCAAGCCATAAAATGAAAATTCAACTTAGAGGCGATACGTTGAAGGGACTGAGATATCACGTGGCTGCCACTATGACATTGTACCAAAAAATTTCATGATAAAGACATGTTATCCCAAGAGATTGTTCAACCTTGGCCAAAAATCCTGTCATCCCTAATTAGAGCCAGTCCAAGATTTTAATTGGGCTCACATCAAATACTAAGTTCATCCAAAATTCCATCAATAGGCTCATCTGGTCCAACAAACACTCTAGAGAAGCCCACCCAATTTTGCAAATCTATTGATAACTTGAGTGTGAACTTCACATGAAAAATTCTTTATCCACAAAAGAAAGAAAAAATCTCCATTCCTGATTTAGATAATCACAAGAGATAATTCTGAATTCATACTCCATGATGGGAAAACTCTTAATATATTTGAGAAATGCTATGTATTAAACTTGAATTTTATTGGACTAATGTGTGGTGCCTATTTTCCAAGGGCTAATGTGCACTCTCCCATTCCACTGGTTAACAATGCCCATCATCCTTAGATGTTTTTTTTTAAACAAAGATTGACCCAAGGGCTAATGTGCACTCTCACGTCATACCCATGAGATGTGAGCATAATATCTAGCAATACCCCATTTCACTGTGCTAATGTAACATTGTCCATTAGCCATTAAAACTTTTTTTTAACAAAAATAAAGTGAGATGAAAATAGTATATTTGCAGTTGCTCTCTCTCTCTCTCTCTCTCTCTCTCTATATATATATATTTTATAAAATACTAAATATTATATTTTTATCCCACATTCATTGAAGAAAGTGGCACTACTCATATTTGAATGATGATGGTTGGGACGATGGCGGCGAGCGTTTCACATGATAAATGTTGGGCCTTATGCCATAAAAGCAGAGAGATAGTGAGATATACCCAACCTTCAAAAAAACGGCATTGAGCGACTGAATCTTGCCTTCCACGTGCTTTTAATTTATCCAAAACTTTTTATTTTTTATTATTTTTTTTAATTTCCTTAGCCATTTATTAACATGCCAGTGTTTCCAACGTGTTATAATCTCACCTAAATAAGACATTTAAGGAAAGTAAAAACCAACCTTTCATAGATCAAGAAATTTTTTAAAAAATAAATCTTTCCAATTGCCGTTAGTATGAGTAAATTGAATTCTTTATAACGTAGAGTGGAATAGGGTTTGTTTTTCTTTTATTTCACGTGACAATTTGTTTTTAGGCGGCGTTAGTTTAAATTAGAAAATCAATGTCATGAAATGGACACCGTCCAATTCACCTTATAAAGTGGAAAGGTAAATCTATGGACGAAAGAAAAACGAATTCAACTTTGTTTTCTCTTTCATTTAACATTATATATATATATATATAAATATTTTGAATGTGAATTTTCACTTTTCCATTGATAACAATTCTTGAGCAAAAGCTCTTACAATCAAAAGGTAAGTCAAAAAGTCACAAGCTTCGATAACCATAGCCAAATGCTGGGAACTTACAAATCATAGACAAAGAGAAGCAAACATTTATGATATAATCTTCCGCACACTTATGTACAACTCCGATTATAGATCAGATCTGTAACAAACAGACAAATTTGAAGACATAGGCAGTCCAATTTACACCAATATTATTAAAACTCCCTCAACCCGAAAGTTCAGAAAAATCACCTCCTTCAACCTGAAGGGCAGGGATAAACAGTAACAGAAATAAAATTAAAACAACAAAAGCAAGCAGCACCAAGCAGATCCATCGATTGGAAGCGGAGGGAGGCTGGCCGGTGTGGGAGAAAGAATCGTAGGAGCCCCGAAACACAGTAAAGGGGCGCAAGATGGGGGAAACTCTCTAAAAGTTTCAGATCTGGTTTGAAAAACCAAAACCAAAACCAAAACCAAAACTTCCAAAGAGCAGATCCGGGGCCATGAATGGCTGAAAAGGTAGAATCCGGTCATTGATGGTGGAGAGGATGTCGGCAAAACCTGCTGTGCTCATCACGTGAGGAAGACGAGGGGGATGAGGAATAGGGAAGATATCCTCCTCCCCCGGCCGTCGCTTATTTTGATTTCTCTCTCTAGAGCAGCTGTAGAACCTCCTAACCTAAGTCTATTCCTATTTAACATTATATTTTAGAGATGAGTAATGCTAGTAACTACATTTTTATCTCATAATACTGATGTAATGGCCGATCTCAACTAACCTTTAGATCAATTATTATTAAAAATAAAAAATTCAAGAATTAATTGAGACTGTATGTTGTGTAAGTATTGTGAGATAAAAAAGTGGTATATATATAGCATTACTTTTTAGAGATTGATGTAAGATTTGAAAATATTTTCCTTGATGGTGGATTCTCTTGACTATTTTCCGAATTTAATTTAACGTTCTCTTCCTTGTTTGTTTCAGTTTAAAAGAGAAAAATACAGCGTTTAATACTTTAAGGGTAATGCTATGTACCATAATTGTATGTCACAACTATCCCAAAATGATGATGTGGCAATCTCAATTACCAACTGTTGATTTTTTTTCTTTTTTCTTTTTACAATGATTAATTTAAGGGTTGTTTCGGATTACGACATCAGCATTGTGAGATAGTTGTGGGATAAAAAATGTAGTTTATAGCATTACTCTTCTTATTAAAGTATGCATAATCGTAGAAATTACATTTTTATCCAAAAACTATCTTACAATACTTACGTGGCAATCCCAATCAATCCTTAATTTTTTTTAATTTTTAACAATGACTGATTTGAAAGTTGGTTGAATTGCCACGTTATCATTATGAGATAAAAATGTAGTATATAGGATTACTTTAATAAGAATGATTTATGGCCTTAATTAAAGTGACTAGCTAGGAATTGATTTCATAAATCACTTTTTCTTTATGCTTGTTTGCTAACTTCCAACCCCCAAATATATATGTTCTTTTAGCTAGCCATACTTGTGGTTAGGGGCGGAGCCACAGCTATTCTTGGAGCTGTGACACCAAAATTTTAAAATTTTTTCATATTATTTTAATTTTTTTTAATATACCCTTAAAAATTTATTTTTGACCTCCAAATATTTTTTTTTCAATTTTGCCCCAAAAGTTTTTAATTTTTTTTTAAAACATGCCCTAAAAAATTTCAATTTTGCCCCAAATTTTTTTTATTTTTTATTTTATATATACTCCTAAAATTTATTTTTGACTCCTTTTTTTTTTTTTTAACAATTTTATCCCAAATCTAAAATGCGAATTACGCTCCTGCTTGTGGTTGTGGAAGAGCTTATATACCATATAACTAAGAAATAACATAATCCCCACAATTAGAAAAAAAAAAAAAAACACATAATCCCCACAAACTGGAAGGCAACGCCGACAGTTCTTCTAAGTGGGGAATTAGGAATAATACTCGATTAGTTAGCATTGGTTTAAGTGGTAGCATGCGGCTGCGGGTCCATTATCCTCCATGCATGCCGACCATTTTGAAAGGACACATATATCTCTAATCACTGTTTCAGGTTTTGATTCATTAAATGGCCGCAGTTTTTTGTTTTTTTGTTTTTTTGGTATGGTCGGAACGCACAGAGGGAATTGGACCCGCAACTACGGCTTTAATTCCCCAAGTCATTCTTTTCTAAGAATCGTGGCCACTGACTGCAATTTCTTGACAAAATGGGTCCAAAATTCCGACGGATTCGCTGCATATTTTTCATTCATCGAAAAAAACACAAAGAAAAAAAAACAGTTTCATTATATATGACTGAATAGTCTACGTACGTGCAATGCAATGGTTGGAAGATCCATATTTTGTAGGCATTTATTCCATGCATGCAAGCAGCTTGTCCAGATGGACGTCTCTCACTACAATGTAGTACTGCAATAGTCCTGGTTCGTATGCTGAAGTCAAAAGCTGCATCGATTGTAGCTTTCAAACGATTTGGCGTGGGAGATTTGACACGTCTCTGTGTTGTAAGTGTCAGACCCTCATGATTCATGAATATTCTCTCCTCATGTTCAACCATCCAAACACACGTTTCACGAACATGTAAGGGATATAATAAATTAGTGGGTTTTAATTATAATAGGCTTTTTAGATAAATGGGTGTTTATCTACATATGTTAATGGACTTTAATTATAAGGAGTTAGTAAAGTTTAGTTGTAAAGTAGTTAGAAATTAGTAAGGCTTTATAAGCCTAATCTGTAGAAGATAAGGGTATGAAAATAGTTTGAGTGATTTTGTACTTTTCACATTCTTGGAGCTTTGAGGTTGAGCTCGAATCAACCATCATCTTCTTTCTTTCAATCTATGGCATTTTCATTTCAGATTCATCCCAATTCTTTCTTTTTCTTTTCTTTTAAACACTGAATAATCAAAATACATACAAGAACATTCAAAAGATCCAGTTACTGAAGGGCCTGTTTGACAAAAGATCGAATTTTACTATTTATAAATTTTAATTTTTTTAAAAAAATATTTTTACTTTTTATATCACATCAATCACTTTTTAATAAATTTTTTATTTTTTATATCACATCAAACACTTTTTATTACCATTCAAATAAAATACTCACTAAAAAACAAAAAAATTTCACTTTTCTATATAAAAAATTTACAACATTCTTTCTACTTTATATCACATCAAAAGTCAACAACTCCCTAACCAAAATCTAACCCTTTGCCAAACACTCTTGAAGATATCCGCTTGACAAAGAGTTGGATTTGAGTTTGAGATTTTTGTGTTTTGAATGGTAATACAAAGTGATTGATGTGATATAAAGTAAAAAAAATGTAGTAAATTTTTTGTATAAAAAATAATTTTTTTTTGTTTTTTAGTGAGTTTTTTATGGTGAATAGTAATAAAAAGTTGATGTGATATAAAAAGTGATTGATTAAATATAAAAAGTTAAAATATTTTGATGTGATTTTTTTTTAAAAAAAATTTGGTTTTACAAAACTCTAACTCAATCATTTGCCAAACATACTCTAAAACACACAATAGATGCAAAATAGAGAAAGACCTATTAAATGGAAGACAACTTTATTAAGAGATAAATGAGATACATGACTCACAATACAAAAAAAAAAAGAAGAAAAAAAGAAGAGAAGAAATGATGTTCTACTAGTATAACCCTAATTTGTTGTTGCTAGGTAAAACTGGAATATTTCTCATTGTTATAATATATAGGATACTTTTCTTATTAAAATTTGATATTCTTTTCTATCCTATCTCACCTACTATAAGAATTTTGGTTTTTAGTGATGACTAAAAGTCATTGTTAAAAGTTTAAAAACAACCTTCTCAAGTTAATTGCTTCGTCGAGAAAGGTGATTCATATATGATGACCTTATAAGTGTCGTTGTTGATAATGACATATCAATGACAACAAAAGTCGTCGCTGATAATGTTTGAGGTCATCGCAAATAGCATAAGAATCTAAACCAGCATGTTGTTATTGATAATACTTTATTAGCGAAAACAAAAGACGTTGTCTCTGGTAACTATTTATCAACAACAACATAGATTAGCGACGACTACACTATGCCATTGTTGATACTTTATTATTAGTGACGACTTCATATCATTGCTGATATATTTGTACCTTTTTTTTATATAAATTTTGGTTTTTATTTATATAATTTCTAACTACAATTGATTTTGGCATGAGTAGTCACACATGGTAAAGAACAACTAAAACTCCTATATCATACAGGTGCACAATCATTAAATGCTTCGAAAAACACAACACTCATGTTAATCAAAGTTATGGAACTACATAGAAATTGACAAAAATAGGGCTGTAAACGAGCCGAGCTCGGGCGAGTACCCCTTGTGCGAGCTCGGCTTGTTTCAAAATTTCACGATCTCGAGTTGGGCTTGAGCTCGTGACGAGCATGAAAAGGCCAGCTCGGCTCGGCTCGCCAAGACAGAAGCCTTGTGCGAGCTCGGGCTCGAGCTCGCTGAAAACCCGAGCCGAGTGCCTTATCGAGCACTCGGCTCGGCTCGGCTCGGAATTTTTTTAAATAATTTTAACAGTTTAAAAATAATAATAAATAAATAAACAAAATACAAATAAAAAAAATTATAAATAAATGGGTACAGAATCCAAATACAATTGCCCAAAATCACAAGTCATAACTATTACCCAAAATTAAACAATAACAATCAATATGAAATACAACTTAACAATATTCTCCCCTTCTACTTTCTTGCTCACGGCATTCATAACTTGGACAATTGGTACAACACATAATCAAAATACAATTGCAAGTTTGCAACCTAAAATACAGACTTTCAAAACTAATAACAATCACAAATATGAAATATAGAACTAAACGATGTTCTCTACTTGACCACTTCTACAGTTCTACTTCATCTCACGGCATTCATAACTAGCCAAAACTCAATCAATTATACAACTCAAGCAACCAAAGTTACCAAACTAAATTACTAATTACAAATAATACAACAGCCAAAACTCAATTGGACATATTTACATAATTACATAAATCAAAATTATCAAATCAAATTCTCTGTGAACTTCACACTTCTCACGGCATTGCCCAAGAATCCAAAATGGTACACCACAGCAAGTCAGCAACCACCCAAGATGGTGCAGCACAGGTCCACAGCAACCACAATTACACAGAAACTACAATTACAAAGTCAGTAACATTCAAAAAAAAAATGACATACAATAAATTGGGTTGTTTGTAAATTGTAACTATTAGTTAAACTTCAAAAAATACCTAACAAATTTAAATAACCATTGGTCCATAGCAAGGAAGCAACATCAGAGACATTCAATTCAAAACCAGCATTCAGCAACTCCAATGAAATTGGAAACAAGTCCTGAATACAAACCAAAGTATATTAAGTTAATTTGTACTCCCTTGCATTATTTAGTCAAGTGAAGGACATTCACTTAATTAAAATGTCAAGGGAGGTTACATAACAATGCAAAATTTAATTTGCCATAACAAATAAAAAGGAAGGAAGTCATATATTATTACCTCCAGGCTTCATGTGTTCAGCAGCATATTCTTGTCCAACAAAATTCCCCCCAAAAAATATATGCAGTATTACAAATTTACCTAGAATAACATCCTATGTGGCAACTGGCAAATAATGAACAGAATCTGAAATAGTCATGACAATGATGCTTTATAAGGAAAAACATAGCAAATCTAGAAGGCTGGAGGCATCTTGAAAAGTACACAGTTTGCAGCAAAGGATAAAGAACAATTTTTTGTATTCTCAAAATGACACAAAAACAAGACATGTAACCAACTTAAAATACCTTAACAAATTAAAATAAATCAGCTCAGTGAGCTCACCAATCTATTGTTCAATTCAAAACCAGCATTCAGCAACTCCAATGAAATTGGAAACAACTCCTGAATACAAACCAAAGTATATTAAGTTAATTTGTACTCCCTTGCATTATTTAGTCAAGTGAAGAACATTCACTTAATTAAAATGTCAAGGGAGGTTACATAACAATGCAAAATTTAATTTGCCATAATAAATAAAAAGGAAGGAAGTCATCCATTATTACCTCTAGGCTTCATGTGTTCAGCAGCATATTCTTGTCCAACAAAATCCCCCCCAAAAAATATATGCAGTATTACAAATTTACAACACATCTGAACAGACTATAATATAGTTACAAATTATCTTTGCCCACAGATAATATTTACAAGGTTAAGGCAGCCTCCAAAATCAGCATTCAGCAACACCAAATTCTCAAAAAAAACTCCTGAATACACACTAAAATATTACAAGTTAATTTTTAGTCCATCCAATTATTAAGTGAAGTGAATAATGTCACAATCAATAAATAGAAAGTCATACATTACCTCAGGTCTTCATGTCTTCATAAACTACTACGGTAACTTTGGTAAGGTAATCCCCACTTCAGATACCTCCTATCATAGGATGTTAAAGATATAATGTTAAAAATATTTAGCACTTTGTAAAGTAACAGAAAATTAATAATTTACTAATCACAAGTAAAACTTACAGTAGTTTTCCTCTTAAGCCCATGTAGTGCTCTGACCCAATCAGAGCCACATAATAACATCTGAACAGTGTCTGTGGATAATGAAGCTCTATGTGGATCAATAACCCTACCACCAGCACTAAATGTAGACTCTGAACTCACAGTGGTTATTGAAGTTGACAATATATCCCTGGCCAGCATAGATAAAATGCGATACTTGAGAGTGTTAGCTTTCCACCATTCCAAAGCATCAAATTCCACACCCTTGTCAACAATGAGTACATTCTCCTCCAAATATATTTCCAAATCAGATTTAACTGGCTGCTGCAATGTATCAACACTTCTAACAAATGACTCATACATTTTCTGACCACTTTGAACACTCCTCCAAACTGCAGTGACTGGACTATTTGAAGAGCATTCATGAACACTACTCTGTAAATTCTGCTCTATAACACTTGAATTATATTCCTCAACATACTCCCTATATAATTCATTCAAGATTGAAAGGACAATATCAATATTCAGCTTAGCATCTTTCGGATCAGAATATACTATAGGGAAACAAAACCGTATCAGTGTCATCTTATTCCTTGGATCCAAAACAGCAGCAATTGACATGAACAGGTTACACTCTCCCCAATATTTTTTAAACTTACAATTCATTCTACTTGCCATTGATTGTATGTACTCATTTCCATCTTCACTCTTTTTAGCCAATATGTCTTTCATCCTCCATACTTCAGATAGGAATAAATTAGCGGTAGGGTAGTCGCTGCCCGATATGATATTGGTTACTTGGTTGAAAACCCCCAACAATTGACAAACATTTTCAATTTTATCCCAATGTTCATCGCTTGGCAACCATAGAAATCCAGAATCCATGTATGAATATAGAGGAAAGACCTCCCTAAACTCTAGGGCTGTGGCCAACATCAAATAAGTACTATTCCACCTAGTGGTTACATCCAAAAATAACTTTTTAGGGGTCAATTGACACTGCTTTGCCAATTCAGTAAATTTCATCAACCTTCCCTCTGAAGCCACCAAGTATTTAATTTCATCCCTAACACGGGCAACAATTGCATTAATCTCACCTAGGCCATCTTGGACTAACAGATTTGTTATGTGGGCACAGCACCGCACATGGAATAGTTTTCCACCAACAGGCAAAGCTTTTCTGCGGTTAAAGATATCTCTTAAGACCTTTAAGGCTGTATCATTAGCCTTTGCATTTCACAGTAAGCACATTTTATTCTCTACTCCCCCAATCTCCAAATACTTTTGAACAATGTGCATTGCTATAAGAAACCAGAGTGTGGGGGGGGGGAGGTACATTACATTAGCAACGCCTATTTAGATGCATTAGATCTATCCTAAATTGGCATGTGACCCATATAGGAGTTTGTGCCATGATGACATGTCAGTTGTAATGTTTACTCTATGAACACTTTTCAATTAAAGTTTTCACTTCCGCCTTCTCAATCTACAAGTTGGCAAAGGCATCTTTCCTTGAGACTCCCGCGAAAATTTTCTCCAATATGGTGTGCAAGCCTTCTAAATTTATTAAAACAGCACATGGCTCACATGCATGAAGGATCTTTCATGATAAAGGATCATTATGAGAACAAAGTTCTCTAACCTTCCTATTGATCATAACTAAAATTTGACACAATTCCCACACTCGACTCTTTAACATCACCACAATTGTCAAAACTTTTTGCTTTTCTTTGCAGCATGTATGTGAAACAAGGTGTTCAAGTGCCTACTTGCGTAGTTGTACAACTCGATTCGAGTATAGCGAAGAACCTCTTACACCAATGCATGGTGCTTTTTCACACCACAATTTCACCTCAGAAAAATCTTTCCAACAGCAGGAGTCCTTTTCCTGGCTCTTCTGATTAGCATATTTGGGGATCTTTTTCACTCATAACAGCATTAGAGCGTATCTGAACCCCCAGTACTTTCTAGGACAGCAGCTGTGACCATCACTAATCTCTAGAGAACGTCATTCTCATACTCGTCCACCGGTATCAAGTTGGTTCAATCCCCTGTCTCATTAGCTTTTAGATAGTCTAGTAGGATTCATTAGCAAAAGACAACCAACTTTTGTATTAGATGCTTAAAGTTTCAATTTAAGTTTACAATTGCAGAATTAGTTTTCATGTCACAAAAATACTGAGTATGAACATTCATCAAGTGTTAATCAAAGCAAAGCATGTTACAATTTCAGAGTTCTAATGACCTGAATGTGTTTCCAAATTAAGTTTACATCCCTAGATAGATGCATAGCAACATAAGTTCCCATTAAATTCTACAATTGGAGAATGTGTTTTCATGTCACAAGTCACAACTATAATGAGCATAACATTTATTAATCATTAATCAGAACATGTTATAATTTAAGCCAAAAACAACACAAGCAGGTAACTAAGGTAACTTAGGTAAGCAATGATCCATCAGAAATCGAATGGCCCGTATCTGTTTCTAATTTAAGTTTTACAGCCCTAGTTTAACACAAAAAATCACACATGGCATGTAAGCAATGATCATGTTACATAGCAATATAGCATAGCAGTTCAGTGTTTATAGAATCATACATAAAAATATCAAAAAATTATCTAACAAATTAGAAATTAAAATAACCTCAGAGTCAGTTGGCTGTATCCGAGTTTGTAGCTTACAGGGTCGAAATACAAAAGCAAAGAACCAAAGATTGAACAGCCGTCCCCTGAAAGGTTAAAAACCAGATCAAACATTAGCATTTGATCTAAGATATTCTGTAAAAAATTACTAATTGATTGAAAAAAAATAAGAACATCCAAGGACCAAGGATATATGAAACATAACTTCTTAAGTTTTCTACTTTTCTTCAACAATCAAGAGATTGAGACGGGGTGCTGGTGCTGGTGCGGGTTCTCTGTTCAGAATGATCTTGCTCCCGATTTTTTGTGATATCACAAAAAATCGAGAGCATGTACAGATATAATATAGGAGATTCCACAAAGAAATAAGTTAAACAACAATGAAATCATGAGACTGAAAACAAAGTACACGAATAACACGAGTAGTATATCATGCAAATCAATCAGATCGATAGACATCTTTGCATCTGCCATCGGTGTGTGTGTACACTGTGAGTGTGAGCAGTGTGAGCAGAGCATTAGAAATTTAGAAAGTCACAAAATATGGGATCTGGCGGCGAGATAATACAGCCCTACACGCTATGTTCTGGTTCGAATTCGAAGACAAGGGTTTTCAAACTCAAACCAGATCGTGTAGAAGGCTAGTAGCCGTGCGATCAAGTGGTTGAATGGAAGATCAATGGCTGGATTTCCAACCAGAGGAAACGGGTAGTTGAAGGGGGGATTCTGAGCATTAAATGCACGCATTGAAAACATGAACCACTATCTAAAATCGATCATCAATGCGACTGACTGAGTTAGAACTGAGAAGTGATAACTGAGAAGTGTGAACACAGATAGGGTTTGCGGAGTGTGAAGCCCTGGTCCGTGGAGGTTGGGAGTGGATGGAAGACGAAGTCAAAAATGGCCTTCGGTTTTCAGACTTTTGGTTAAAAAGTTTGAAACCAAACTAAAGTTACTAACGAGGGTTTTTGGGAAAAAATCACAAACACACGTTTTACACTGAGATTAATACATATTGTGATCCTAACCATCAGATATAATCTCTTAATTATTGAACCATTCTAAGTCGTTAGATTATTTCACTGAAAGTGATCTCATGCACAAAAAACACACCATATAATTTTCTCTCCACCGTATGTGATACAGCTGTCTCCCACTAAATTAAACCAACAGCTATGATTGTTTTGAAAAACAATCGGACGGTCCACATTACGCTGAATTTTCCTCCCTCGGTAACATGCGTCTCAGGCGGTGAGCTCGCAAGAAAAAATTCCCCTACGTTCGTATGCATCTGAAATTAATTCTTTGTTGGATCCTGACCGTTAGATATAATCTCTTATTTCTAGATTTAATTTTAGTCGTTAATTTATTTGAAGGAAGGTGATCTCACAGTAAAAAAACACACCATAACATTTTCTCTCCACCGTATGCGATACAGCTGTCTCCCACTAAATG
>FXXK01002773.1:0-14902 GCA_900184695.1 Betula pendula
TGAGTAATTACCCCCTGCTGAAAAATTTCGTGGTTGCCCTTTTGGATTCTGCACATTCTGATTAGTACTCCATGAAGATTGGGGTGGTTTCGCCACCTGCATTGTAGGTGTTGGAGTATGGATTGTTCTTCGGAGGAATCCACCTTGTCCACATAGTTGGCCTGTTCTTGATCTGTAAATGGAGACATAGGACAAGTCTCAGGGTGGTATGGTTAGAATGAGAACATATGGCACATACCTCGACTTGTTGTACTTGCTGAATTGGAGAGGATGTTGTGTGATGTCATTGCTTTCACAATCATGTCTAGCTTCCTCTCCATTGCTCCCATTTGAGATTGGACTCATTGTTAATATTGACTTCATACACACCCTTTCCTTTGAGTCCTTGCCTCCCTCGGGATGAGAATTGGTTGGGAGTTCTCGCTCAAAGTTTCAAAGAGCTCTATGCTTCTTCACTACTCTTCTCCTCAACACACCTCCACAAGCTGAATCCACAAGACTTTTATTAGAATTATCTAAACCTTCATAGAATGCTGTGCTACTGATCTTCTTGGGATAAGTTGTGATGTGGACATTTGATAAGTAGCTCATTGAAGTGCTCCCATGCCTCGAAGAAAAGGTCTCCATCTTTTTGTTGGAAGGTCTGAATCTCCTCCTCAATTGTCTTGTCCTTGGGCTGGGGAAGAATTCTTAAGAAACTTTGTTGCCAACTCCTCCCAAGTGTGAATAGATCCTGCAGCCAAAGAGTTTAACCAGAGTTTAGCATTATCCTTTAAGAAAAAGAAAGAGAATTAACCTGATTCCTTCTGCGTTTAAGCCATGGGATGTTCTGCGTTTTGCAAAGATCAAAGAAGTCTCGAATGTGTAGATAAGGATCCTCCATAGGTGTGGCTCTATAGTGTGGAACCATATTGAGCAGGTGAGGCGACAAATTAAAATTGCTTTGCACATTCGGTTGGAAAGCAATGCAAGAAGGTTGATTGAGATTCTGGGGAATGGAGGAACTTTTCATTGGCCTTCTTGCCGGTGGATTTGCTATGATTTCTTCGGCCACTCTACAAAAACAATTAGAATAAAACTAAAACAAAAATCTGAATTTTTTTTTTTTTTAGATGAAAATAACAAAAATAACTAACTAAAAGGGAAAAACTTTTAAAAACACAATTTAACACAATCCCCGGCAACGGCGCCAAAACTTGTTGCTACAAATACCACCTAAATAATAGGCGAATAAATGCACGTTTTTACTCGCAAGTGCACAAGATCAAACGATAGTATAGACGGCAAATACGAGATCATTCCCACGAGGGGTTGTAAACTATGTTTAAAAAGCAATTCCTAAAAAGATATTGTTGGAGCTAGACGAAATAAATGATTAAATGAAATAACAAGAATAAAATGCTAGGGCTTCGATATCCACCACTAATCATACTCAAATAAGGTAAACAATATGCACAATGCTACAATCATATCAAAGATACTTAATTTTGCCAACCTAAGGGCATGGCATCTACTCCTTAGGCTATTGATCTCCCTAAGCCAACAAGTTAGGCATGGCATCTACTCTAACTCTTTTCTTTCTCAAAGATTTGCATGGCATCTACAAAGTGTTCTTCAAGAAAGCATAAAACTATGGAGATCGACAAAACATTGAGCCTAGAGCATGGCATCTACTCCGGTTTTCCATGTTGATTAATCCAAGAACCTGTGATGGGGTTCTTTTGTTACTCTATTAGGCCCAGGACTCGGCATCCAAATTGACCTAAATAACATATCCATACCACAAGCATATGATGATCAAAACATACATGTGAGAAATTCAAGAAAACCGAAAATAATCAAGTTAACCATCAAAATAATAAATTGTAGCAAGACAAATTGAAACCTTAAAGACATGATTAGGGCTTCAATCGAGCCCTAACTAAAGTATTAGCTACACATAATTTGGATGAAAATCATCCCCATAAGAAAATAACAGAAGAACCAAAAAGAAATAAAGGAACTTTGAACTAAGAGAAACCCTTCTTTGAAGCCTTTGATTCTTCTCCTCAAGCTTGTGTATTTGTTTTGGAGGACTTAGGGGAGTATTTATAGAGTTTAAGAGCAACCCTAATCAATTTCGTGCACCCTAGGAAGTCCAAGATTGAGTTGGGGTCGGAATACCCTCTTTCCATATCAGTTCTGCCGACTTCGGAGGTTCCCAGCGCACGACGACGCTCGAGCGTCAGTTTGGGGCGCTCGAACATCAGGTGCCATGATGCAGCGCGCCAGCGCGCCATGGCGCTCGAGTGTCATTTTGGGCGCTCGAGCGCACCTTGGATGAAAAAAACTCTTGCTTGATGATTTGTTCCTCTCTGAGTCCTCTTTCCAACGCACTTGACCGTGCCTTAATCCGAGTTTTGAGCTAAGAGTTATGGCCAAAATAGTGCACAAAGGTCAGATTTTCAGCAACTTTGCACAGTTCAAGTGTTTCGAGCTCGAGTTGATGGAATTGACTTCTTTTCTTCAAAAACCTACAAAATAAGGGAAAAACACAAAAACAATACAAAACATCATATTATAATGAAACTAAGAGATTAACATCTGTGAATTAAGGGGCTTGAATGTGTAACATTCAACACTTATCAATACGCAGCCACTGGATCCTCATCATCTAAGGCGATCATGGAGTTAACCACATTCGCCTAGGCGGATATATGAGTCCACGGTCTCAGTGGTATAAGAAATCACTAAGTTTTCACAATGAGCCAATCTTTCATTTTCTACTTAGTTTACAATAACAGCTACATTGGGTTCATAAGATATCTTTCAATAAAGTATGGCATAGCTGATGAAGTAAACACCATAGTTATGAAATCATTTGAAACATAACACTTTTTGGCATAACTAAGTCACACTCATAAAATCATCATATGCAACTAGATGTAGACATATACATAAGTTCTTTTCCATTGAGACTCTTATGCATACCAATACATCTAGCATGAAATTTCATAAAACATAACACATATACATTCTCAAAATCATAAACTTGACATGCATGCTTCCACGTTTATACATTTCATAATATAACTTTAAACTTTCATAAGGACATGGACCCCCTTTGCTTTTATAAGGGCATATCCCTTTTTATTTTCATAAGGACATACCCCTTTCATTTTCATAAGGGCATATCTTCTTTCATTTTCATAAAGACATATCCCCTTTTCATTTTTATAAGGGCATATCCCCTTTCACTTTCATAAGGGCATATCCCCTTTTCATTTTCATAAGGGCATATCCCCTTTCACTTTCATAACGGCAGATCCCCTTTCACTTTCATAAGGGCATATCCCATTTTCACTTTTTATAAGAGCATTACATTCCTTCAAAAATATATCATTTTACTATCATCACATGCTCATGCTATAAAACATCTCATTTTCTTTCTTTCATGATCATGCATCATTTAACATCATTTCATAAATCATATCTCATCAAGTATTTCTCAACATAATTAAAGGTATTAAGATATCATTATAAAAACATCAACAAAATATACAATTGGCTCGAACTTAGTATAATCTTGAAAGCATAGAAAAATAGTATATTTTCTCAATGAGTAATTATACTCACAGTGTTCCGCTCAATGCTTGACAATTGACACCAATGACAAACTCTAATTACACAAATCTGCAATACATTATTGCATGTGATCATAAGACATAACTCATAGCTCACAATACTCTTCTAAATACTAACAAGTGCTCATAAGCACATAACCCAATTGAGACCCATAATATGCATGGAACTCAAAACACAATCTAAATGCTAGCAGGGCTAACCCATAGCGAATATCTAAGATTAACATGAAAACTCCAAGTAAAACCCAATTAACTTAGCTAACTATAATACTTACCTCAAAGATACGAAGTCCCGGCTTAAGAAAATTCAATCCAACACTTAAACTCTACAATAATAACAAGTCCTAAGATAATTATACAAGGATTAAGCATTGCACGCATAAAACAAAGCTTAACCATTAAGAATTCTCATGGGTTTGAAAAATTACCTCAAACGAACAGTAAGAACGACAATCTAACACTGAGGAACGCTTTGCCAGTGTTAGATTACACTTTGGAAGCTTCAAATGATCAATACCCTAAGGTTTAGATCAAACCTTAGGAGAGAGGAGAGAGCTCTAGGCGTCCAAGAAGAAAAAAATGGAAACTGAAGTGAAATTTTCGTGTTTCAGCACTTTATAGTCTGATTTTGGTGACCTTCGGTCGAACTGGTAAGAGGCCCGTTCGAACGGAACATGCTCCAGCGCTATAGATTTTCTCCTTCACTTCACAGTCCATTTTGACCCCCAAAAAGTTTGAATTGAAAAAAGTCATAAACTACAAAGTTGTATCATTTTAAGTTAGCTTTCCAATGACACTAATTTTACTACAATCAAAGTTCAGAATCAAAAGTTATGATTATTTATCTTTATTAGTCAATGCTGAAAAGGAACCTGGCTCGACGGCAATTGGAACGGACGGTTCTGTTGCTCACCCGGTCGAACGGCAATTGGAACAGGCATTGGAACGGACATCTCTGTTGCTCACCCGGTCGAACGGCCATTGGAACGGGCATTGGAACGGACGTCTCTATTGCTCACCTGGTCGAACGGCCATTGGAACGGGAATTGGAACGGATGGTTTTGTTTCTCACCCGGTCGAACGAAACACTCCCCGTTCGAACGGAAAACTTTAGAAATGACTTTCCACAAGTTTTTCATGTGTTTTTTGTTCATTCTACTAACTATAAATTACCTTTTTACCCTTGGTTATCAATTTCTCTTAGTTATTTACATAGTTAAGCTCATAAAATCCTCTAATCATATCTCGGGTATAACATAAGCATTGGGCCAAAGTGATGGAAACAAGGGGCCTAAGCTAAGTCTAAAGGAGAGGAGGGCTAGGGATAAACCCTAGCCCATAGTCGACCAAAGGGGAGAGTATTCTCTCGCCCATGGCTGACGGTCACTAGAGGAGAAATCCTCTAGTGACTTGTAATCCCTATTGGGGATTTGTTTTGATTTATTCTATTTTTCAAATACACATCGTAATTGGATTCTAAAATTTTCTCCATCTCCTCTTCAAGTGAACCTAAATCTATAAATAGATGTTCATAAGAAGCAATAGATACAAGTTGAAAACTACAATTCAACACAAGTAGTTGAAGTTGTCAGAAAATATTCTAGAGAGGTTTTCTACTCTCATGCTTCTAGTTGTAAGTCCACACTCATAGTCATATTCAGCCATTAAGAAGAAGATATGAAGAATGAAGAACTTTGTTCTTCGCGTTCTTGGTGCTCTTGGTGTTCTACATCAACCTTCGAAGATCACCAACAACAAACATGAAGAAGGATTCAAAACCTCATGCAAATATTTATAAATGCCTAAAAGAGGTGTTGGGAATACTACTATATCAAAACAAAATAAGCGCAATGGAAAATAAATTATTTCCTAACCAAGATCGAACTTTAAGAACTACATGCAAAGAACTATCCTATTAAAATAAATAAGCAAAAAAAATACTTACTTGAACACTAGGGCCACTCCTTGGCTATATGAGCAGCAAATCCTTGCTCCTTGCAGACAGAAATCCTGACCTTCAGATCTTCTCACCAATGACTAGAAATAACCAAGAGTGTAGACTCAAATTGCTCTTCAAATATTTAAACTATGTTCTTCAAGTTGTTAGCTCATAAGAACTTGGTGTATCTTCCAAGAGCCACATGCACCTCTATTTATATCCTTGAATACACAAGAGGCTTTATAAAATAATCAATGTGGGACAAGGAGTAGAGTGATGGTCGGCTAGGATGAGAATCCTAGCCTCCATCACTTAAGGAGGTGGGTTGCTAGGGTTTGGAAAACCCTAGCCCCTCTTCCTTACGGATTGATGCATGGGGCCAGAGATTATCTCTCTGGCCCATGCGTCACCTACACTGCATGGGTCTTGGATTTTATTCCAAGCCCATGCTCCCACTTACCTCTTTGTACAGTTTTCCCTTTAGGCCTAAACTTTAATTAATTAAAACAACCTACTTAAATAATAAGCTCATGTTTTAATAAATTAAAATATCTTGCCTAATAAATAAATAAAAGCCTATTATGGTTAATTTACAATAGCTTGGTGAGGGACCTGAAAGGAAAAATAAATCTGGCTCAAATAGTCACCGACAAATCCCTCTCGCTATTTCATCACAATTGTAATTGCACTCCAGAATTTCTTCTTAATATAAATCAACACCGTTCCTTTTGACTTACTTATAGATGAATATGATTCCTCCATGAAATATTCCGTAGCAAAATTAGGACTAAGATATTGTCACACTAAATTCTCTACCTCTTAATCCTTGATTCCAAATTTACCCTTTGTCATTCTCCAATTGTGAATACTTCCTTCACAAGTCAAAATATATTTTGGATCTCAACCAAAATACTCTGATCAGAGACTGAGAATGAAGTCTTTTGAAATCCTAGTCAAGGGGAAATTTCATATCCTTTTTATTTATCCAAAAGGACTTGGATTCCCTATTGAGCAAAGCTTCCCTCACAATGTTTCATGTGATCACCAAATGCATGGAGATGTTGTCCAACGTTTAAGGTCTCACTCTCTAATGCATCAAAGTGACCGACACTTACATATCTGAGTCCGCTTGCCATTAGGATTTAGAATCATTGGTTACAAGTAGTCTGAGAATTATTGTCTTTCAGAGGACAGTACTTTAATGGAAAGACAACTCCCGGTCCGTTTAGTGTATACCACCTTATACACCTACTACATCAACCCGAAGAATCCTCTTCGCCTAATTAAGGTAAATCACTTTCACTTGATGTGTAACAGTCTTAGCTAATGGAACGCCCAATTCCATTATTGACTGGGAACAATAAACTTTACAGAATACAAGGGTTATGGTCTATGACCTTGTGTGACAAAGACCATTGCTCACACCCATAGTCCATATTCAATGTATTCTCTAGACCCTTTGTATGGGGATTTATTCATTGAAATCATACAAAGATTATATGCTTATATATCACAAATATATTTAATCAGTGAATAAAACTTTATTCATAACAAAACTATAATATCAATCGTTTCACAAATTGGGATTTAGGGCATAATCCCCAACAAGAGGCCCACATGATTTATAAGGAACTACAAACTTGTTTCTTTTATCTTTAGAATTATCAAATGCTATGATTTCTCTTGAAGTATGTTTCAATCATATTGATAAGCCTTGAATGTTATGCATTCAAGCCCCTTAACTCGCATTTGTTAAACCTTAGTTATTTTGTAATATAATATTTTGTCGTGTTTTTGTATTTGTTAATGTTTGCAGGTCTTATGGTAAAAGTTGCACTCTACATCATGGATTTCCTCAATAAATGCTAACTTCATCACTTGGCTTGAGCTACTTCATCCCTTGGCTCGAGCTATATAAACTTCACTTGGCTCGAGCGATCTCTTTAGATGGCTCGAGCGATATACACTCAACATAGCTCGAGCGAAATCCTCACTTGGCTCGAGCTAAATAGATCCAGTCAGAGTCTGAAGTACGATCTGCACCGGATTTGGAGGAAGAGAGATTTATGGAAGACTTGATCAGTGCGAGCACAGCTCTGTGATCCCCCAAAAGTAGTGTTGACTCGATTTTACTGAGAATGAGAGATTGGAGGTGAGAGAATCCCATGAAAAGAGGGATTTTAGAGTGAGTTGAGGGATTGAAATAGGGGATGATTTTTGTACAGCAAGGGGAGAGTAGGTCGTGGGCAGTAGCAAAAAGAGAGCATCGGAGTTCATTGTGAAATCTGTCCAGAGGCTGAAGAACACTCCAGGAGATGTCTTTCTCTAATCCAATAGAGAATTTCAACTTCTCTATGAGTGGCTAATCTCTTCTTCGTAGGGAATTGATGAAACCCTGTCCAAATTCCATGATGTAATTTGTATTCATTGTTGAGATTTCCAGAGTATACATGATGATTGTTTAGCTTAGGGAATTGCAAAACCATTTGTAAATTGTTCTTCAATGATAATACTCATTCTTGATTATTTTCCATCTTGTCTATAAGATAGTCTCTTGTCTTGAATGAATTCAACATCTTTATTTTCTGTGATTATGGGGATGATAGCTAGGCAATGGTATTAATTAGCATTCATTCAAGAAGCTTGATAGGTCATACTTAGGATTCATAAATCATGCTACATCTTATCTTAGCTTAATTTGGGTAGATGATTCATGCAACCTAGGATGGGTTATTCTTGATTCTTGGTGATATGTATGCTGTTTAGGGATTGTATAGGTCATGCTAGGGAGTATAGATCATATCACAAATAGTGTTTAGGTGATTAATTCGTATTAACCTAAGATGATTTATCATTTTCTCCAAAACAAAAGTATTTTCTTGTCGATGCAGTCGTATGATTGACAACCATACATGCATCATATCATGTGTATACTGAGAATCCCACATGAGTACGAATGATCATTGGAATGAGGTTTGTGGTGGATTCAATCCCTATGTTTATTTCCTTGAATTTCATTACGTGTTTAAGCTTTAATTTAGTTTTTAAAACAACCAATTATCTTCCTGAATTAGATTAGAAATTAATTCTGAGTATTCGATAAACATCCATCTAAGAACAGTTCTTGAGGTTCGATACCCTCAAAAATAGCCCTATTCTACAAAGGATTCGTCCTATTGCGAGTGGTATTTTTATAATTGATCCGTAAAATCCACATCACATATGCTTCATGTTTTTTCCCTGCGTATGATGTTTTTATTACATGATCCTCAACAATAGTAAGCCTATGGTCGTCCTACCGCACGTACTAGTGGACCACGACATACTATGTAAAAGTACTGTTTACTTAGTTCAAAAACAGGGATATATATAAGCAAGTAACCTTTTGGGAACATTAGTGATTTTGTTATAAAAATCGTAAACTATAACGTCTTGACAAAATTATTTAACTGGTAAATGATTTAGCAGTTCGCCTCCCAGCCTTAACCTCCTCCAGGTTAAAACTCAGGGATCATACACTCTCAAAGGTAGGAGTCTACAGTGGAAGACTTGTTGCTTATAAAGAATAGAGATAATGACTAATACTCACAATAAAAGAATATCAGAATAACTAAAAACAACATTAATATCATAAATACTGATGTCTCAAAAGTGTAGTCAAAGACCAGTCATCAAAATAACATAAGGAATTACAACCCAATTCTAACTAAACATCAAAATCAAAACCTAGCCTTCACAACATAAAGCATGTAAGCTATGTCTATCATATCTCATGAGAGTCTTCTCTGGCTCTTGATAAGTTCTGAATTTTTCACATTCAAGCCCCTTAATTCACATTGTTAATCTCTTAGTTTCATTATAGTATGATGTTTTGTTTTGTTTTTGTGTTTTCTCATATTTTTCAGGTTTTGGAAGAAAAGAAATCAATTCCGTCAAGTTCCAAGCTTAGGAGATATTTTGGAGAAAAGCTGAAGAAAAGTGGCTCGATCCCAGCTAAAGAAGCTCGAGCGCACCTTATAAGGGGCTCAAGCACCCTTGCGCTCGAGCGCCCATCCAAATGGCTCAAGCGCCCTCGTGCGCTAGAACACTAAAGTCGGCAGAACCTATTTGGAAAAATTCTAATCCAACTCCAACGCGGATTTGGAGTTGTGGGCTATGTGAAATCAACTAGGGTTGCACTAAAACTCTATAAATACACCCTAAATTCATCCAAATGAAATACATAAGCTTGGGGGAAGAATTGAAGGCTACATCAAGAAGGGTTTCAAGTTCTTTTTCTTCCTTTACTTTTTTTGTATGTATATAGTTTAAGTCCGAATTAGTTATAATTAATACTTTTTTTTGGGGCTCGATTGAAGCCCTAATCATGTCTCTTTAAGGTTTTGATTTGCCTTGTTATAACTATTTGTGATTCTGAATTGATCATTTTCAATTTTCTTGAATTTCTCGCATGAATGTGCCTGATCATCATATGCATGTGGTATAGATTTGTTATATATGTCAATTTAGATGACTGAGTCCTGGTCATATTAGAGTGACGAAAGAACCTCATCATAGGTTCTTGGATTAATCAACATGAAGACAACTGGAATAGATACCATGTTCCAGGCTGAGTGTGTTTGCCGATTTCCATAGATTTATGCTTTCTTAAAGAACAATTTAGTAGATACCATGCTAAATCCTTTGAAAAAGAAAAGAGTTAGAGTAGATGTCATGCCTAACTTATTGCTTAGGAAAATCAATAGCTTTAGGAGTAGATACCATGCCCTTGTGACTAGCAAGCTGTGAGCATCGCAATCTAGTTTATAGCATTGTGCATATCGTTTCCTAAAAAGAGTATGATTAGTGGTGGATAGCAGAGCCTTATCCTATTTACTTATTGTTTTCAATTATATTATTTGTTTCGTTCCATTGTTATTTTATTTTGTTTCAATCAAAATATCTTTTTTAGAAAATTTAAACATAATTTACCAATCCTCGTGGGAATGATTTCGTACTTGCTCTCTATACTATCGTTTTGATCTTATGCACTTGCGAGTAAAACGTACAAATAGAAACCTATTATTTAGGTGGATATTTGCACAACAGCTCTCCACATCCTACTCAGCCACATGAGATCTAGCTCGTCAAAGATCACCCGAAAAATGACCTCCAACTAGACCATACTCCTTGAATACTCCGGCATCGTCTAAACTATCTATCAAGCAGCATAAGACTATAGGTGGAAAAGATAAAAGCGTAAGTCCAAGACTTAGTGAGTAACAATGCACATGTTATGCAGGTTACCAGTTTGTGAATTCAGTTTATAAATCACAAGCATTGATATCCTCCATCATGGTATAAACATGTTATGACAATGCAATATATTTATATAATACATGATATATTTAATAACAAGTGATATGTTAACAATATGGTCTATCCAAGACATTATCCCTGTTCAGCAGGGTTTGTGTGTCCCAAAGGACTTCTAGTACAATTTCGGTGCCCTAGACATTGCACAAACATACCGTCGTGTAATAGCAGTCCGACTGAGTCCGACCTCGGGTGGCCCACACTGACTAGCAAAGCTGTAACAGTGACTCCACTTGAAGAATGGTGCGCTGGTCATAAACTTTTAACCATTGGATCAAAGGCCCTCATCATTCATAAATGAATCATTTGACTATAGAATCAACTTGTAATAATAATAAGCCCATGACTGTTCTACCGCATATACCGATGTACCATATCATACGATGCACATTAATCTTCCGTATCTTTTATATGTATGCTTTTCGCAACTCATCATTTCATTATCTTTGTTAATCACAACTGTTTTCACAAATGGAGTTCACAATTGAGTAAAAATAGGCATTTCATGAGAGTTGTAAACATGCAAGTTTTGTACATCAAAATGGTCATGCTATGCGAAAAAATAGCAATAACAAGTATCTGTGTGAGTTTTTACTCACTTGAGTCGTAAGGAAAAACCAAATAGTCCTCTACGCAGTCTCTGACTTCTGAATATGAGAAATGATCTTATCATTAGTCTTATATGCCTTGAACTAAACAAATCCTATGCTTCTAACAACCCAAAAGGATATTCTGTCCGAGCGTAAAACGTTTAACAAGAAGGTCAAACATTCCAGGCTTGAACATCGAACGTGTGACATTTAGCTGGTCATGTGGTGGGGGAGATGGCTAATCCAGTGGACAAAAAAAAAGGGTCTTGTCCCAACTGGTGATGTGGCGGGGGAGATGGCTGATCCAGTTGGCAAGAGCCTCGTCCCTAAACCTAGTAATAAGAACTGAGACTGGAATGTCGGTTCCAGTGCAAATCAACAATCTGCTAAGTAGGGGAGGTGTAACGTTCACTAATCCGAGGTTGGCCCATTATGAGCTGAGTGTAATTTCATGCTGCATTAAGACTAAACAAAGCCTTCACAACGATGTATAAAAACTCATTCATTACATTCATTATATCTGTCATTATGTATGTTTAATAATTCAATGATCTTTTATATTGGGATACGGTTGACTCACTTGATTCCACAGTGTGTGATGCAAGACTTGAGGCTGAGGGCGGGAACCCTTTGCTAGTCTGGATGGTTGATTGAATGTCCGTTGTGTTTGTGTTGCTAGTATCTGGGGAGCTGGCTTGGTTGATATATGTTTTCTATGTTTATGTTTTATTTCCTTTGTATTCATTACAAGACATTGAGTTAGCTTATGCTTGTATTTAATTGTATAAGCTTGATGTTGCAACTGTATGCCATCTGTGGCATTCATGTTGTTTTGTATGTCTTGTACATTCTGATTTGTACTTAGACATATGTTATAAGGTTTTATGAAATGAGGTATTTTAGTCAGCTCTATTGTGTTATGTGAGTTATTCCTAGGTGTTTTAAAAGAAAAAAATATTCCGCTGCGAGACTGATCTCTGAGGTAGTAATGTCACGTGGAAACCGGAGGTTTCTGCTTACGGTTCTATTGCATAGAAACCGGGGCGTTACAGAACGTTTAACTAGGAGGGTCAAACATTTAATATGGACTAGAAATTCATTCTGGACCAAAACCTTGGTCCTTTCTAGATTCTAACATCTCCTAAAATCTCCCAAAGGTCTAAACAGAGGAAGGGATTTCTCACTTCAAAAACGGGATTCGAAGTGGTAAACTCCTTAAACCATAATAAAACCAACATAAACCTTAATGATCAAGCCTACCCCTAACAACACAGAAGCTAAGACATAACAGCTACCTAAATAAAGTAACAACAAGCAAATAACAACGTGAGGACGAGTTAGGCTAGGATGGATACCTCTAAAGTCCAAAAAGCCTTTTCCTTCTCCAAACTCTCTTCCTCACACACTCACAAAGGTTGTCTGAGCTCCAGGTCGAGAGTGAACAATAGAAGGGAGGGGTAGGGCTCTTATTGGGCTGGAGCGTCTGGTTAAGGATTGGTGGGTTTTTAGGTCCATCGAACGTTTTATGGTACGCCATCAAACTTTTGATGTACTATTATCAACGGTCCTAGAGTTTCCATCGAACATTTGAAAAAAGCGTCGAACGTTCTGCAAAAGCATCGAATGTTTAGCATGGTCTGACACACACATTGAACGCATGACCTTAGGTGATTAGTGTGTACAATGCATCACAACACATATCAAACGTTTGATCTAACCATCAAACGTTCCACGGAATCCTTTAAACGTTCTCCCAACGTCTAAGGCTTCAAAACAAGTCCTTAATCTTGTTAAATCTTTGAGCCATTACTTCTTTCCCTTCTTAAAAAAATTTTGTCCCTAAAATTTCAGAAACAACAAAGACGAGAAGGTTACCTTTGTCCTCACAAGGTCCATGCTCGGTAACCTCTTAGATAACCTCACCCCATCCATTTGTCCAAGCTAGCGGCTCTCAAGCATACTCATTCCACATGTAGACATACTGGTTGTCTTGAAGTTTGTCAAGAGGGTCATACATGATGTTACCAACATCGTACCAATCGTCATCAAGCTCTAATCCCAGGTCCAACAACTTGTCCAAAGAGTCCTTTCGTGTGCAGTCTGGATTCATAGGTACTCCGGCCATCTTCCTAGACAGGAAATAGCTAACTCTTAGCCTCATCCAAAATCCAAAATGCAAGGAAATCTTAGGACAGATAATTCATACAAGACGATTCTTCAAACAAATGAGGATAGTGATTCCTTATATCTAGCTCAACTTTCCAAGAAGCTTCTTCAACTCCATGATTAGGCCACAACATCTTCACAATAGGAATTGTCTTGGTGAATAACACTTGTTCCATACAATCTAGGATTTGTATAGGCACTTCCTTGTACATCCCTTTTGAATTTCCAAAGGCTTATATGTGATGACCAAATCTAGGTTCGAGATGTACTTCCTTAGCATTGAAACATGGAAAAATCGTGCATTCCTGCTAGATTTGCTAGTAGAATAACTCGATAAGCCAACCTTCCCACTTTTTGTGTGATCTCAAATGGTCTAACGTATCAGGGGCTCAGCTTCCCCTTCTTACCGAACCTCATGACTCATTTCATAAAGGATATCTTTAAGAACACTTGGTCTCCCACTTCGAACTTTAGAACCCGTCTTCGGTTATCGACGTAACTCTTTTGCCGACTCTAAGCTGCTGCCATCGTCTGCTTGATGAGGATTACCTTATCGCGAGTATCTTGCAACATCTCAGGTCCTAGTAGTTGCCGTTCCACAACATAACTCTAGTATAGGGGCGACTGGCATCTTCGTCCGTAGAGTGCTTTTTACGGAGGCATCCTTATAGTATCCTAATAACTATTGTTGTAAGCAAACTCAATTAAAGGCAGATACTGAATCCAACTACCCTTGAAATCCAAAACACATGAACAAAGCATATCTTCCAAGACTTGATTAGTCTGCTCTGACTGACCATCGGTCTGTGGATGAAAAGTGGTTCTAAACTTCAATTCCGTTCCCTTCTCTTTATGTAAGCTCTACCAAAATTGCGATGTAAAGCAAGAATCTTTGTCTGACATAATTGTTGAAGGTACTCCGTAAAGTTGCACTATATTTAGAACATATAGTCTTGCCAACTTGTCCATCGGGTCCTTGACCCCATGGGAATGAAGTGAGCACTCTTTGTTAGTCGATGCATGACTACCCAAATGGCATCCTCTCTAGTAGGTGTCCCTAGCAAACCTACAATGAAGTCCATAGCTATCTCGTCCCACTTCCATTTTGGCACAAGTAGGGGTTTGAGCATCCCTGCGGGCCTTTGATGCTCTGCCTTCACTTGTTGACAGGTGGGGCATTTTTCCACGAACTTAGCAATGTCTCTCTTCATGTTGTTTCACCAATATGA